>CAUYPK010045563.1:0-21597 GCA_963574355.1 Loris lydekkerianus
GAAAGCACAGGATTCAAGTTGCACAGTTTGTGGTATGATTTACAAATGGGCCTTGTGGAATGATGGAGACTTTACCTCTTTCATGTTTACATGGATGGAGCTGGAACATATTCTTCTTAGCAAAGTCTCTCAGGAATGGAAGAAAAAGTATCCAATGTACTCAGCCCTACTATGAAGCTAAATTATAGCTTTCACGTGAAGGCTATAACCCAACTATACCACAAGACTATGGGGAAAGGGCCAAGTAAGGGGAAGGGAGGGGGGAGGTTTTGGGGGAGGGAGGGTAATGGGTGGGGCCACATCTATGGTGCATCCTAGAATGGGTATAGGCAATTGCACTGATGTACACAGCTGTGATTTAACAATTAAAAAAACAAACAAACAAACAAAAAACAAAAAAACAAATGGGCCTTGTGCTAGAAAGTGGTGGGCCTTGGCCCTGGACCTTCCTGGGGTTGACTCTCAGCTGAGCCTCTTACTTATTAGCTAAGTGAAGGACAGCGGGAAATGATCTAACGGGAAATTTTCATGTATGTGAATTGAAGGCATCTTCCTTCATCGACACATTGTGAGGATTAAAAAAGTATCATCTACAAGACGCCTGTAATACAGTGGGTATTCAATGAATATCACTGCCTTTCATTCCTTATTTAAACAGTAGCATCTTATGGGAATGAGAAGATAATTGTAAGTTCATAGGATAGCACTGGAAATTTAATATGGCATATACAATTAGTGCTCCATAAATGGCAGCTTTTATCACTTTAAGTCATACTCTGCCAGGGGGACACATTTCTCAGACTGCCCAAGACAGGCATTTTTCAAGGGAGGTAGGACCGTGGTGGACATAAAGAAGATTCTGACCAGTTCACCACAGTTAACAACTAGCACTTCTTGCTGCACTTTGTGATACTATTAATCCCTTGTAATTCCAAAACAGTTTTCAAAAATATTTTTATAGATAACCATAGCAATTTTGTGAATTAGGCTGGGCTTATCAATTCCTAATTCATTGTTATTTTTGAGGAAACAGAAGTACAAAATAAAAAAGTATAAAGTCATATGTCTTCATGGGCCAGAGATTCCTTGCCCTCAACTTTCTTCTAGAGTAAAAATATTGATATGGTGATTATAACAACAACAGTAATGAGGTTATGTAACTCTTTGATAATGACAAAGTCTTTGTAACTGTGAACTTTAATAATCACAAAAATTCACTAACGTTAATCATGGCAGGGATTATTGATTGAACTAATCATGCATATGAAGAAAGAAGTTTAACGTTTCAGTGGCCTCTCGAAGGTCGCAGAGTTAATACATGTGCAAGTTGTAGTCTACCGTAAATATGATTTGTCGAATAAATGCAGAAATAGACCGGCATGTGAAATGTGACTTTACTCACTTTTATAATCTCCTATCTGCTAGAGAAACTGCATCTTCTTGTGGAATCACTTGACAAGGCAAACCGTAGCTGACTACTGAGGCAGAGATCCTTTGTCTTCAACTTCACCTTCAATTATTTCAAAGAATCAGTTTGCAAAGCAACGTTACTTAGAAGAACACTTCACGTTTGACATCCTTTTGTAATAATCTGTGATGGAAAGCCCACATATACTTTATTTCGCTTGAAATTAGTAAAGCATTAGAAAGAGCACATGCCCTAGATGTCGTTTGTCATTGGGTACAGACACTGGATCCACTGCTCCTTAGCTCTCCTTTGGCCTCAAACTTCTCATCTGTAAAATAAGAGATGTCTACCTCACTGGGTAATTGGAAGAGTTAAATGAGATAGTGCCTGTGGGAAATTTAGTAAACTTTTCTGAATATTTTGTGTTATTAGTAATAATTTTATGAGTTTTTAATGTAAGAAAAAAAGACGGAGAAGAAAACTGCGGTAACTAACTCCAGGGAAAGGGGCCTGGCCCAGGCTGTGCCCGTACATTGAAGGTGACCAGGGAGAGGATGATGAGGATGGCCATGAGGATGGGGCCTGTACTAGCTGTGGGTGGGGGCTTGAAAAAGAGCCTTCATTATGCTTCTTATCATCCATATGCTGAGGAATATATCCTTCTTACTCACAACTTATGAATGAATTAATGAAGAAAAAAGAGCTTCTAACTATCCTGGCCCATATTTCTGAAACAATTTATTTTTACGCCTAGACATTGGGAATCTCTATGTCTTTCAAGAGGCTGACAAAAAGTTCTCTGTTGAGTTGGGAAAAATCTCAAAATCAAACAGGCATTTTTTTTCTTTTTCTTTTTCTTTCTTTTTTTTTTTTTTTTTTTTTTGCCCTGAGAAGTTCTAAGGAAGAAAATAGGTCAGCCTAACTGAAGCAATATATTCAACCTGACAAATTGGTCTCTTTGTGTTCTTTGGCTGTACTCAACGACAGAAATTTAAAAACAGTGTTCAAATAAAAGAGGTTACAATCTGCCTGTGTCAAGTTTGGGGGTTGGCTGTGCTCTGTGTCATATTTAAGGAGTAACACTGGCTGGGAAAGTCATTTTCAAGGTTGATTGACCAGAATAGGAAAGGGCTGGAAACCAGAATACACAAAAAATGGTAAACAAAATCTGAAAATTTTTCATGCATGAAAAAAGAAGGGGAAAAACACAATAAATATCCTTTTTACATATTTAAAGGGGTGTCACAGGGAGGGAAAAAGGAGAGGAGACTGAGTCTAAGGGTCTCCAGAAGGCAGGTCTAGGACCAGTGGATGGAAACTTCAGGGAGCAGATTTAGGTTCTTGACAAGGAAAAACTGGCTAAGGGAGCAGCTCACTCGTGTTTCTAAAGGTGGAAAGAAGGTTGTGGTTGATGCTCCATTTGCTCTTTCTCTATATTTTTTGCATCTTTCCAGATTTTCCCCTGAAGATTTAGAATTCGTGTTAGAATCAGGAAAGATAAGAAATACTTGCTATACTATAAAGCGGAGAGAGAACTACCACTTTCCGGAAGAGGTATTATTTGCCTGGTATTTGACGTATGTTATTGGATAAACTTGCAACAAAGCTGGTTATGTACGCACATGAAGTGTTTCCTTTGGCTAATCAATGACCCCAGATGCACCATACAAAATCTTCTTTCACCATTCTTTATTCATTCTGGCCACTTCAAATCATTAAAAACTCAGTCCAGCACAACATTGACCTTCAAACTCATTAGGCGACCCTTCCCCGCTTGACCTGGGGCTCCAGGGGATTGCAGCCCAAGCATGTGGGGTGTGGCTCATGCCCCCCCACTTTCATGCCTGCTTCTTCTCCTCCTCTTGTCCTGCTGCCTCAGGTGGAAAGGCTTAGGGGACGTGGGGAGAAGCATTTGTCATTAACTGAGTCTGTGGTTGTATGTTTTGCTCAGTCTTGCTGCTGCTCCTCAAACTAATGTCAGCCAGTCTGTGGCAGGTGTCCAGACAGAGGCTCTCAGGTAGGCTGGCATGGGAGTGCAGGCATCACAATTTTGTAATTGACATGTCCCATTTGCACTCTAATTCTTTCCCCCATAAAACATACCTACACAACACCATCAGTGGTGTAGCTCGGCCCCTCGTGGCCAGGGTCGCCCACCCTGCCTGGGTGGAGTTGCTCTTTCTTGGTGACACTGGCAGGAAGATTCACCAAGTCACTTTCTCTGGACTGTCTACTCCCACAAGGCAATTACCCATCCTTAACTGCATTAAGCAGTGGGTGGGCAGAAGTGGGTGTGAAATTTTCATACGCCAATCTACCTTCTCCCTTAACCGTCTCTTTTCTTGCTCAAAGAGGCAGTGGGCAGATCAAGAATCCGCCATGTGAGCAGAGTGAGATGCTGGCCTCTCCTTGAAGGCTCCCTATTCCTTAGCACTGATTCTCCCAGGGCCTCCCTCATTAGCTCTGGGGTGAGGAGGAAGAAATAGCTGCCCCCCCTAAGAGTTTAGCCACTGATGACATGTGACACTTGATTCTCTTTCTGTCACTGTCTTCAATTCTGGGGTGAAGGGTAGCTCACTAACTGTGGGAACAGAGGTGTCTGCCTACTTCTTTAAAGGCCTAAGAGAGGCTCAATTGGTGACAGCTTTTTGGCTGCCTTTGCTCTGTGCTGCTGGGTTTTTAATGCCTATTTATCTCTGTTTGGAGGCCTAGTCTCCAGTTTTATGGTCACAGGGAAAAACTCCACTTACTGTCCATGATACATGCACAATCCTATTTAATTCTAATGAAAAAAAATGAAGAAATATTATTGCCATTTTATTATCAAGGATACTGAGACCCCAAGAGGCTAAGAAAAGTTCGTCATGTCACTCACCTAAAGGGAAAAGCAGGCGGTACAAAGCTGGGATGATTTCAAGGTTTATTCTTTGTCCACTGTAGCAGAGGCAGCCACCTATATAGCAGTGGCCAACACCTTCAGACACCTTGTAAGAGCTCCTAAGTTGACTCAGGCAGAGGATATAACCGGAGCCTCCAAAAAAAGGTGTCCCATTAGATGGGAACCCTGCTTCCATAACACTCTTCCCGTGCAAAGGGAGAGAAACAGGGATTATCCGAATGATCTTCTGCTTATAAAGGGAGGACTGTCCAAGTTCAGCCTGTGGCTTCCTATGTTTCTGTGGAGCTCGGGAATGCTGAGGTGGCTCCTGCAAAGCCACTGACAGGAGTAAGGAAAGAAACCTCATGGCCCACCTAGACGTGTGTCTTCCTGGAGGGTATAAATATTGCTGTGGTTTTAGTAAAAAAAAAAAAAAAAAAAAAGTAGTAATCCACCTGGTAAGGCAATAATAATAAATACAAAAGTGCTGTTCACAAATAATAAATTCTCTGTCCTTGAAAAAGCTTCAAGTGGAGGCTAGGTGGCCATCTTTTAGCCACCTGGGGAAAGATTTCAGCACTGATCTGAAGGTTGGAGAGATGACCCACAGGTTCCAGTTCAACCCTGAATTTCTCTCAGTCTGAGTGACTTGAGTTTATTGCATGGACCCAAGTCCTCCTTCTTGGCTTAAACTACTCCACACTTTTTCCATTTTGAGCCAGCAATGTTCCTCATCCCCGGGGGTGTCCAGTCTGTCGGCACCCTGGAATGGTAAGGCTGACGAGTAAAACAGAACTCGTTCTCGGAGCTAAGCACACCACATTTGGTTTTCCCTTCCCCAAATATTCAGTTTCTTTGGCGAGCCCAATGGTACAGCTCTTGTTATATATTATTTCTAAGAGACGTGTCCCCTCACATCTATGAGGTGGCACTGTGGGGAAACTGCGAGATTATTTCCTCCGTTTGCCCAGGTCATAACTAATACAGATGCAAGCCAGGTTTTAGGGGACTGCAGTGCAGTCTTATCAGAATGATCAGTTCCTTCTATTCCAGAACCAATGGGCATTCAACCTTGCCTAAGAGAGGTGCTCATTGGAAACTTTCAGATTCCTACGTCTCCTTTCTGTACCAAAAGAAACACTGGTAGGCCAGAACCACACAGCTTCATTTCTTGGGGTGTGCAAAGGCTTTTCAGGGTAGGTTAGCATAAACTGCTGGGTGGACAACCGCATCTGTGAAAATTAATGTCCTGTATTTTAGCCCAAATGAATAAATCCATCTCTTTTTTGGCACCATGAAGACTTTCCATTTTTTGAACATTTAAACTTACTTTTTGATGTGTTGGGAGAATTTTTAAGCCAAGACCACCTGATTTCTGAAACAGAGTTTTTGTGTGTTCCTAGTTAAATAGAAAAAGCAAAGATGAAAAATTAAAATAATCAAGAGAAAAGAAAAAAGAGAGAGAGAGACAGAGAGAGACCGAGCCAACCCACCACACTGAAGAGCATTTAAATTCATTTCTTTCTGGGTGAAATTTCCTCAAACACAGAAAAAGCCAAGAAGTTGGAAGCTTGGTTTATTTATTTTTTTCTTTTTTAAATATTACTTTCTTTCAATTTATTTTTATATTGGTAGATGATGTGAGACTCATTACATTTTATAGGCCTGAACAAAATCTTACAATTTCTTACTAATATTATGCAATGACATAATACCATTTGTAGAGGTGTCGCATAAAGCAATTGACTTTTACTGGCTTCTTATGGCAGGCCTTGCCATTTTACATTCCGTTTTATGTAAGCGTTTTCCAAATTTATCGACCTCACAGGATTTCTCAAGTTGCTTAATTATGGTAGGGAGATATCTCTGTGGCCTGACACAAGAGTCTAATTAAAGCCCCTTTTAAAAAGGGAACACAAGAAGTGGGAAGGTGACGCAGCTAACATTTAATGCATGCCTACTGGGGGGCAGATACCAAACTGTAGAAATAAAGAAAAGGGCACCTGCCATGTACTTGGAACCACCTTGACAATATTCTGCAAAATGTACTTAGTTTTCTAATGTCATGGATAAGGAAACGGGGGCTCAGCTGTTATGCCCAACATCACAGTATCTATTGGTAAGTGAAGGCACCAGGATGTGTGCTGAGGTCTGACATGACGTCCGTTCTTTACAACCACAAAGGACAGCAGTGCTCACACCATGGAGGGCCAGCCTCCGGGGGAAACACTTCAAAAGGGCGTAAGTTCTCATTTGGTGAATTTCTACCTAGTGGATAAAAGCTTAGGAGACGTACCCTAATTTTATCCCAGAGGAATAAAATATGGAAAATTGTGTGTATCTCCATGATCCCTGGCCATTTGTTTCCAAAGCTTAATTAAAGAAGCTCTGGGTTACACCAAGGACATGAGACACACTTTGTAGAACATCCTTTTAAAGACATATGCACAATGCGAACGCTTTCACGGAAGCTCCCCAGATCCACCCGCTACTAAGCACCCCCACCCCCCGGGGAAGGGTTCTGGCTTTCTCCTTTCATCTAGGGCTGCAGCCTCCACATCTGGGTCCAGCAGCAATTCTTAGATAGGACGAGAGGAACAGCAGGGACACTGGTAGGAAAAGGGATCCCTGTCACACTGAGGAGCAGAATATTAACGGACCTCAGACCTAAGACATTTAGGAGACAACTTTTTATTCTCATACTGGAGGAATTTGAGGCCCTGGATGGAAAAATGACAACCTGTGCAAAGTTTTGGTTTATAATATTTCATGAATTCATGCTCATCAGTTGAAGCCAGTGCTTGGCCACGGGAGAGGTGTCCGAGTATAGAGTTACAAAGGGATGGTCTAGTTGCCACCTGCCGTTTCCTGGGTGGGGCCACGGTCCCTCCACACTCTGAGCTTACCACTTTTGCACCACACCACTCAAGAATGGCTAGAACCAGTGGGCAGAGATCAGAACCCAGAGCAGCGTTCTCAACCTGTGGGTTGCAACCCCTTTGGGGGTCGAACAACCCTTTCACAGGGGTCGCCTAAGACCATCCTGCATATCAGATATTTACATTATGTTCATAACAGTAGCAAAATTACAGTTATGAAGTAGCAACGAAAATAGTTTTATGGTTGGGGGTCACCACAACATGAGGAATTATTAAATGTGTTAAAGGGTCGAGGCATTAGGAAGGTTGAGAACCACTGGCCTAGACAGTCCTGCCTGGCAGACAGTCCTGCCCCTTCCACTTTCTGTGCTTCCTTTAAAGGAACCAATCTCTGATATACTGTCCAACGCCATATGCTCTTTCTCTCTTCTTGACTGACCTGGGGACAGAGGATTTCCCTCCCAACTCACTGAACCCTCCCTGCTCAGGATCCATAAGGAAAGACTCGTGAATTTGATTCCTGTTGTGGCAGTATATTGAATTTATACCTTTTGTCTAAAGACTCAGAGGTGGCCCGAAGCTGGGTTTTCCCCAGGACGTTGTGGGGTCACAAGGTGGGGTTCCCAGGGCCAGGAATGACGGGCAGGCAGGCATAGACCAGATGTGAGCCAGACAAGAGCTGGGAAGGACCCCGTCACAGGTCAGACAGTCAGGCACGAAGCCATCGCCAAGCAAAAGTGTGTCTGTCCCATGAGAGGCTCTCTGGAAACACCCAGGTCCACGCTCCTCACCACTTTCTGTTAGGTGGGGTTTCTAGCTACTCTGGTACAGGACCCCTAATTTAAAATAGAGAGGAAGAGTCTCATGTTCTTGGACATATGCTTCCTGTAATGTAATCTGCATCCTTGAGATTAGATAATTCTGAGCAGTAGGGGAAGGAATGAGAACAGGGAGAGCAATGATTCAGATGAGAGAAGTACGGGAGGGAGGGATTGGACGGGGATTGCTGTTTTGATGAGGAGCCAGCAATCAATTGATAGGGGTGCTGAGCAGGCCACCCTCCCACCAAGAGTACTGGACGCGGTCAGCACCAGTCAGGGGCAGCCGACCAGACAGAGAGAGGACACTAGTCACTGTGAGGGAGGCAGGACCATGAAGAACCCGCTTCCTGACAAGGTGCAGACCCGTTCAACTGGCTGTGCTCTCCCCGAGAGAGGCGCAGTAGTGACAAGCCCACACCGTCCCACAGGACATGGGCCTTGCTCTGCTTCTGCTTCTCTTCTATTGTGAGAAGCCAGGAGAGCTTTGTCACCCTCTGGGTAGCCCCTGCCAGATATTAGAGTTTCTCGTGGGGCACAGGCACTGGCAGAAAGTTTGTTGAACAAGTGAGCCAAGAAATGAAGTAATTTGTCCAAATCAACATAGCGGGTTTAACAGCTTGACCGGGCTCCAGAAGACCAAGGCCCCAGCTCCAAGTCCACTGGTCCTGCCAAGCGATTTCTGTCTTCGCATTGGCATGAAAGGATGGATAAATAAAATGGATGAAAGACAGAGCTCCTGTGATTGAAGGAAGGCTTGCACACAGCACATTTTTATTCCAAGAACTGATTTTTCCCAAGTAACAAGGCCATTTCTCTAAGTCTGTGTGTAACTCTGGTTTCTAGAAAGAGTGTTTGAGCACAGAACATTTTTATTTAATTTACATTGACCAAGCAGAGACTGCATAATAATATTGAAAACCCAGGGTATTCGTGGCTTTGACACTGATTTGAGTTTTTCCCCTTCTGGGTTAGGGTTAATCCACTACAAACGTGTGTCTGCAGAGTGGTGGTCAGATATAAGCAGCTCCAAGATCAGCCAGAAGTGAACTTTCCCTGAATATTACAGCAACACCAGCTGGCCACTGTGCTCAATTCCTAGAGATGGAAGGGACACTGAAGACCTGCTCCCCAAAAGGTTGTTAATAACAATTAAGTGATTAAAAAGTGAATAAAGGATTAGAGGTTTTGCATTTCAAATTACACCCAATTTCAGGACTAGAAATCTCAGGCTTGGGTTCAGCTCCACCCAATTCTATTACTAGTTTTCTATTGGAGACAGAGGAGGCAGACCCTGTGTTGCCTCAGGCTCTGCCTTGCCCTTTGCCCTTAAGCCGTCCTTCTGAGTTTGAGAAACTATATATACCCTCACTTTGTACTTCTTTCCCCTACTTTGGATATAAAACTTCCCCTAGAGGTGCCAGTACTTGGAGGGAATGGAAAATATTTTATAATCAACTAATTTAATTTGCTGAGTGCTTTGCATTAAAATCATTTTGAAGTGAGTTGGGCTGGACAATACCCAAACGGCATTGCCCAACTGAGAAAGAAGCACTTTCTCAGTCTTGATTTAAACGGCCAGGAACCAGTGGGCCACTGAGCTGAGGCCATAACTGGAAGAAAGGATGAGACATGACAACCAATTCTCCTGTGGAGGTGAGGAGGCCAGCGTAACTGACCACACTTTTCCAACTCCAGTTTAGAGTCTGTAAATAATAACGTAATTCACGTCTAGAAAGAACTTATACAGGCCTTATGCATCTGTCTAACATTTTAAAAATAAAATTTGGGAAGAAACAATTTGTTGTATTAAAGAACTGAGATATTGTGGTATAGAATGCAACGTTTGCAAGCTCTTTTTGGATACTGTCTTTAAAGTAACTGCATTCAGGATGGGGTGCCTGGAACTTAACTTCTAGACCATTCTCTCATTTTTGTTTTTAAGCGAAGTTGGTGGAAAATTTGACACACTCCAGCCCACTTTATCCCTTTTAATTTCAGGGTGCATCCTTTTCCTTTCCTGGAATTTTCTTTTACCTTCTCTCATTCATTCTTCAAATACACCCTCGTACTTACCCTCCCAAGTGAAATTCAAGTGTTACTCTCGCTTTGAAGACGTCTTTGGCCAACTCCCTCCCCCCCATTCTGTCCACTCTACTCAGTGGCTTCCTTTTCTGCACATTTCCCCTAACTAGATTCATACCTCTCAAACCGTGTTGCAATCAGCTCTTAGATGCTCTTCTTCCCGGACAGGGATCTCATCTTACCTTCCACTTCCTTCTTGCCATCATTTCTATAGAAATAATCTGCAACAATTTAACCTCTTAATTGGGCAATAGTGAGAAATTCCCTTCTCAATACTCCAAAGAATCTCTGATCCCATTTAATTCTTGATTTTTTTTTTTTACCCTTGATTTGTTTTTTGTGATTAATCAACTTGTATTTGACCAATATACACTTATTGAGGTTCCAGTGTGTACAAGGCTCTATGTTTGGTTGTATAAATAATACAAAAAAGTGTAGGAGAAGGACTGAAACGTATGTAGCACCTATTCCGTGCCAGGCACCAGGCTGGCATTTGAATTCCTGATACACCCCATGAGGTACTGTTGATTCTATTTTGCAGATTAGGAAACGAAGTTCCCTATATTTCAATCACTTGCTCCAGGCCACAGAAGATGATCCTTATGAATTTTATGGAAATTCTTAATTAAGACAAAATATTAATAGTACATGCTCACACACACATTTATACATGCATATACATGTACCCCCTCACACACACACACACACATTTTTAGCAAAAAGTTAGTTCTTATGTGTGAAAGCTGTAGCAAAGTGAAGCTAACAGTCCTAAGTCCTGGATTATGGTTCTGTAGTCTAACAGCTGTATGACTTGAAACAGTGGATAAAATCTGGAGATTGCTCTACATCGCCACACGTCCATTGCCTCCACCTGATTTCCATGAAGCTGGTCTCCGAGGGTAGCATTTCTTGGGCCGTCCTTCTGATTGGGTTTGAGAAAAAGGAAGCATCAGAGAGAGGTAAGGAATTTAATGTTTTTTTTTTTATCTTCCCCTGACTCACGACTGGGCCAGGACTTGAGAGATCTCTGTTCTTCAGACCTGGGTGGAGCAAGTGGGTATTGCACAGGCATAGATTTTACCAGGTTCCTGTACCAGCTTCCTCCCCTTGTCCCTTCAGGCATAAGAGTGGTCATGCTTATTTATTTATTTCACAATAAATCTCTAAGAGCTTTCCTATTCCTGCCCAGGAATCTATACCGAGTGTCTTCATTCAGCTATCTTCAAATAGCCCCGGGAGCATGCCATTTCTGTTGGGACAGGGACTGACACACCCCAGGCATTACTTTCATCTGTTTGAGCCTCAGTTTTCTCATCTGTCAAATGGGGACAAAAACACTTAAATTCTTAGGAATTTTGTGAGGAGGAAATGTATGAAAAGTACTGTGCAAACTTATACCGTATATACTCGAGTATAAGCCGAGTTTTTTCCGGCACAAAATTTGTGCCGAGTTCGGGTTTTTCGGCACAAATTTTGTGCCGGAAAAAACTCGGCTTATACTCGAGTATATACGGTAATTAGAAAAGAAACATTTGTAATTGTAAACTTATTTTTCAACTCTATAGCGTTCATAGTTCCTCGTACCAAATGCCACCTGAGTAAGGATGATGACTAAGATAGGACACTGCATGCTGAAGGAACTCTACTGAGCAGAGATTTAATTAGAGAGAGGAAGAGGCCCTGTTAGGCCGAGTGAGGGAAAAGGGATCTCAGTGGAAGCAAAATGACTAGGCCTTAAAGAACAGTAAGATTTTGGTAGGTGAAGTTGGGATGGGGGATGGAGGGAAAACATTTTAGGGAAGGGGAAATGTGGGAGGGATTGTCAAAAAGTAGGGGAGGGAAGGGCATATTCAACACAAGTCAACCATTTCCATGGGAGAGGAGGCTGGCAGCACCGGGATTTTCAAGGTCCTTATAAAGAGCAATTGTATCCTGTGGGAGCCTGAATGAGTAAGCGGGAAATAAATTACAATATAGTTTAATATCTTTTTCCCACTATGGCAACTGTCCTGTGAAAATCTCTGCATTGAAAACTAAGTGATCCAGCAGGATTTGGATGTCTTCACAACATGATTAGATTGATTGTACTAATGGATTTTGCAGCAGATTGAATATTCAAATGGCCAAGAAAGGATTTGATTGAAAATAGCTGATTTAGACCAACTGGAACCTTTGTCAATAACTATTTATTGAACTTTTACTATGCAATGTGCTCTTTGGACCCAAGGAGATCAAGCCACACACACAGGGTTTATGTATGTGGGACCATCCACATGTCTTTTTCTTTTGATTAAATAAAGAGATGAATTACTCATTTAAGATGTAACCCAGGGGAAGGCTACCTAACAAAACTTTCTGTGATGATAAAATTTCCCATATTAGTCTAACATGGGTGTCATTATCTACACGTGGTTATTGAGAACCTGAAACAATACAGCTGAGGACTGACTTTTGTATTTGATTTCATTTTATTTAAAACAAATTTAAATTAAATAGCTGCATTTGATTAGGGGCGGCAGGATTAGCACAGGTCTAGAAAGAAGTGTTTGTAAGTATCAGTTAAAACGCTTTCACCCTGTCTTCATAACACTGTGCAATTGAAGAGGTCTTCCTCCTACCTACAGCCTAATTGCTACAGTGTTTCAGCAGTGATTTGGAGTGAGGATCCAGGCATTCCCCAAGAATTCCTACCCTGCTATTCCACATATAAAGTCACGTTTAATCTGTGTTTACTCACCGCTGTACTAAAATGGAGAAATGGAGGCTGGAGAAGATGATTTTCCATCTGCAACTGTGATACATTGAATGAATTTACACCTGCTTGGCTTAAATAGCACAGGCTTAAATTAGTAGCACCTGTAGTCCTTCCAGCTAATTGTGAAAAGGCCTAACCTGTCGGTGTGCTGAGACGCAGTGGCTGGGTAACTAGACTAATGACCACCTTGCAAAGAACTTGTACACCTATCAATGGATACAATGGATAAGAATAAAATGCTCATTATTATATTATTGAAATATATGTACATATAGGCAATACAGAAAATATAGATGATTCAAAATATGATTTCCATGTGAAATATAGGGTCAAAAAATCCTTTCCTAATTAAGCTTTCTAACAGTATACAACCGGAAACTACAAGTCAGGATCAGAACTTTCATAGCCTTGAAATAAGCCTAGAGAAATCTCAAAAAAGGAACATGTTGTGGGCGGCACCTGTGGCTCAAAGAAGTAGGGCACCGGCCCCATATGCCAGAAATGGTGCGTTCAAGGCCAGCCCTAGCCAAAAACTGCAAAAAAAAAAAAAAAAAAAAGAAAAGAAAAGAAAAGAAAAAGAACATGTTGCCTAATTTTTCTAACCATAGTGAATCATTTTGTGAATGCTTACATATTCCCATTCTCCCATACAACTATTTCTGTGCAAGTCCTGTTTCTCCAGCCAAGGATACCCCTCAACTTTTTGTTGATGGATGTATTTCAGTTGAGGTTGTCTTTCAAGAACCAATCTCCTTTGTAGAGACTCCCCCCAGTTCTCAATGGATCAAGTGTAATCTGCATATACTTTAATCAGATCAAATGACTTGCCGTGGATATTCGTTAGATCTGGGAAGGATTTATGCTCATGCGTCATGAGCCCATTAAGTTAGAAGCTGTGTTGTGTTAATCTATGTATTCCCAGAGCTAAATGATGCTTCACCCACAATTGTTAAAATCAAAACACCGTGGGTCACTATTCACGGCCAGAATGCATTTCAAGTTAGTTTATGTTTCTGTGTTTTCCTACAGCGATAAGTGATTGAAATAATCTGGAACAGAGATAACCCCCATTTGTGTGGGATTATGCATTAGAATACATTATATGATTTAAGGATTTTTGCCCTTTCAAATGTGATGGGATAATATTAAAATGTGTCCCTTTCCTCATTAGCAAGTCATAATACTTCAAGTCTCAAAGCTTTGAACTGACTAATTTAATTAACCAGAAAATACAGCTTTATATTTTCCCCTTCTGCAGCTACTGGCCATAAATCCTTATATTCAATTTTTCTCTCTGGGTATTGCAGAGGAGATGGGATTTGCTATATAAAATTTCCACTACTAAAATGTAAATTCCATAAGAACAATATTTTCTTCTTTTCAGTTTTGACTGCTGACACATAGCCTATGACAATATTTTGTACCAAGTAAGCACTCAATAAATAGGGCATATTAAAATTAGTCAACAGATAGAGCCAAAATGATCTCTCTCTATCTTTACCATCCACTGTTTCAGCCATTATTATGTTGCTACTCACACTCTCTGGGGCCTGGCCCTCCCACCCTCCTCTGCACAACAGCACTTCGGAGCCCTCAGGTGAGTATCCCGTTTCTTTCTTCTTTCACGCACTTGCCTCTGGGACTTCTTTACCAGCGCAACTCTTTCCACTCACCAAGGCCAACTCTTTCAGAGGAGGGTTCTGTAAGAGATACCACGCACCCTACTGACGTGGTTCTTCCCTTTAAATCGCCCTCTTTCCCAGAGCACACGGTGACTCTGGAGTGATGGTGGGAAGGCAAACTCTGAATAAGGGATTATGCAAATAGAGCCTCCTTGTGTGAAGAAATCTGAATTTCTCAGGAATCTGAATTCCTCCTCCTCCATTCCAGGCACCTTCATGAGGCTCTAGTTCATTGAATAGCTGTGGTTCTGGATTCAGGTTCCCTTTCGTGAGGCTCCTGGGCCACCTGCGAGACAACATATGTGTTTGGATATTTGTCTGTTTCCCAGGTTTGGCCTTTCCAGAGAATCTAGGTCATCCCAGCTGTGGCCCAGGGAGCAGAAGCAGAGTGAAGGGCGGGAGGCTGAGATTGAAAGTCTTGGTAGTAAGAAAATCATCATTATAGGGGCTGAGGTCAGAATTGGTGTGACATAGGATACCTTACATGTTCCTTTGTAGTTTGCCATGAACCAAGGACCAGAAAATTGGAAGACCAGGTTAGTGAATGGAAGCTTTCTATAATAGTGATTCACAGAGTTGCTGGTTCATTAGATTCACATTATTCATTAATAACACACATTTGGAGCTTTCTTAGTATTTCCCATCCCCTGTGCTCTGGAGGTGGGTAAGTCCTCTAGGGCAGTTCTAGGATAGTGCCTCTCAACTTTTACACATGCAGAACACTTGGACAACAATAAAGGTTAATATTTGCATAGCACACTGGAGTGTAAAGGAGCAAAGTAGTTTGTGACTTGAAACAATGATCTCAAGAGGCCTCCAGCTGCTCCAAAGCCAATGTGGCCGTCCACGGTGCCCAGGGGATTAGTCTTAACACCACTGCACATGCCCAGCTGGGAAGCTTTGATCCAGGGGGAGTGTGACCTTGCTCCTCTCTCCAGCCCATTCAGCATCAGATCTGAACAAGGCCACCTTAGCTTCTTAGATATGTATTCCCTGAATATTTGCTTAAAGAGGAGAGAAGAGAGTTGGAAAATGGTGGCAGCAAAGTGACTTCAAACTGAAATATTGTCCATGAATAAATTTATGAAATACAATTTGTGTGAAGTTATGTGTAATTGCAACTTACGTTATGCTGCCTTATTTTCATAGATTTTGCTCAAAAAATCTTCAAGTTCAAATTCCTTACCTTAGCATTCAAAGTTCCTCATGTCAAGGTCTGTTTTTCTCAGTGTATCCCCTTACTTTCCTTTTCAAATACCAATTTCAGCCATAAACACTTCTGTGTGTTTCCCAGTGGAGGCTTGGCATTTTTCAAATTTTATATTGTTTTATGCTCAAATTTCTTCTTCTTCCTACTCATTTGTCCTTCATAGACAGCTCAGACGTCACTAATCTCATTGATAATTTTCTGTTCTCTCTAGTCAGAAATGATCTTATGGACTATTATAAACTCTTATCTGAATTTACATTTCTAGTGAATTCCCATGTAATGCTCATACCTGTGACCCAGGTACCACATTTTGAGAATGGCTGTTTTAAGCTACTACATTTCTAAGTAGTTTATTAACGTAACAAAAGCTACTTCCTAAGCAGGGGTAGGTTTATCTATAATAACATGGCTAGTGCTTAGTAATTATAAATGTTCCATGCCTGGCATATGTTGGACACTCAGTATTTCGTGTCATTATCTATTTTACTGTAAGTTCCATGTGGATGCACCCTACTCTCATTTCTCAATGTAGAGCACCTGACCTATTATAAACACCTATCTTCCAGCCCAGTATATTCCACAAATAGCAAACAGATGTCCAATGCAATTTCATTGCTTTTTATTACTATTATATTCTCCTTCATAATTTGACATTTTCTAAAGATAATACTCTTTGATCAAGTCTACAATTCCTTCTTACATGCCTGTATACACCTGCTAAAAAGAAGTCGCAGAGGGTCAAGTTTTATCAAGTAGTAGCTGAAGACGCATAATGCAACAATGGCTTGAAGGTGGAGGGTGCTGGTGAGAAGTTAGCTTAAGTAAATATGTAGGAAAAGAAAGAGAACCAAAAACAATTAATAGACTGGGAGAAAATGGAAAGATTAATGGACTGGAGGTTTCTGTACTGTCTAAAGGCAGCTTTAGTGGTCATGCAAATGGAAGAGAAAAGAAGTGAGTTATTACCAGAATGTAAACTATTAGAATTTAAGATTTTAGGGATTCACTTATTATATGATGTCTAAGAAACTGTATTTTTAAAAGACCCCTGTAAAATGATTCTGATATGAAACAAGTTTGTTAATAAATATTCTACTTTAATAAACTCTTTACCATCAGCAAAATGTATGAGGAAAGATGAGCAGATGGTACCTACTCCTGCCAGGATGAGGGACTAATGCTAAAAACATTTCTGATTGCATCATTCCATGTCTCTTACAAAATCCCACGTAAAGAATTTCTTTCCAATTTAGTGCCAGGAAAAAAAAAAAAAAAGACAAATGTGTCTTCCCTGAAGAATTGCTGTATTTCTTCCTTTATGATACTGGAAGTTATAACTCACCATGGTTACCTCGTCCTCAAGGCTACTGAGAAACCTGGAGCAAACCTGAAGCTCATGGGCTTGTAGCTTGTGTTAAGCGTCCCTCTTCCTGGCTCTCAGAGCCTCTTGTGATGCTTCCACATTATCACCTACATATTGCAGATACATTATCCAGTTAGTGTAGTTTTTCATCATTTTACTGTAAGCTCCTAAAAGTGGGGACCATTATCTTTTACACTGGTTTATCTATAATAACATGGCTAGTGCCTGGTATGCACTAGGTTCTAGGGAGATTTTTGCTAAATTATGAACTAAGTGTTGTCAATTATTAGATATAGGAATTATACTAATACTAGTGGTGAGTAGATTGGCTGTTTCCTTCTTTCATGAGTTTTAATTATGCATTTTCCAATATTATTCTAAATGCATGTGTTTCACTGATGGGTATTAGAAGGAAATCCTCTCCATCCATTCTTTGTATTTTGTTATATATGGGTTATAGTCTAATACTGTTGGGTTTTCTCTGTTCCTTTGCTCAATATATCCCAAGGGATGTGAAGTGACTTACCAATCAGATAAGTTATTCTCAAGAGAATAAACCAGATATGCTCAAATTCCTCCATGTTTCCAGCTTCGCCTTTTAGGGCAGCTAGTTTTGTGTTTCTCTGATGCATTCAGATAGATCTAGTTTGTCCTTTGAAAGCTCAACTCCTTCTGTAAATTCAGGTCTTGAGTTTTCATTTCTCTGTATTTTAGTTCATCCTCTGTCATTTTTAGAATTAAAAGATGTCTGCTGAACTCCCATGTTCATGTCAACTACAATGCACCCTTCAGTTACTTGACCTACTGCTTGGGCCATCCTACTGTTTCTGAGTCAGCCTATTTCCAAAGACTAAGACTTCCCAGATATATTTCTTTTGTGAATTTTTGCTTTTTGATTTATGGTTCTTTTTCTTACTTTCTCTGTCCAAACAGAACTTGCATCTCTAATTTAATGATGGCCCACATTTCTTTTTATTTGCTCATTAATGAAATCCATTTTATTTGAAAGGGAAAAGACACAATTCTGATCTCCAATATTCACAAGCATAATTCACAGGTGTTATAACATAAAACCTCAAAGATAACATAAAATTAGAAAAGCCATATAACTCCAGACTAGCTTTGACTTGGTTCCAAATGAAGGTCAATGTTTGTGTGTATAATCTGATGGCTTAAAACAGCTCAGCATGGTCTACAACCCTAGTTCACAAATGTTATACAGTATGAAAGGAATCATTCCTCCAATGTCTAGATGTAGTGTGCACAAAATCTTAATAAAGAATAAGAGGTGGGGCGCAGCGTCTCACACCTGCAATCCTAAAACTCCAGGAGGCAAAGGCAGGCAGATCTGTTGGACTTAGTAGTTCCAGACCACCCTGAGCAAAAGGGAGATCCCCATCTCTACTAAAAATAGAAAAACTAGCCAGGCGTGTGTCAGGTACCTATAGTCCCAGCTACTTGGGAGGCGGAGGACAGAGGATCACTGTAACCCAAGAGTTTGAGGTTGCTGTGAGCTATGATGATGCCACTGTACTCTAACCTGGGCAATAGAGTAAGACTCTGTCTCAATAAATAAATAAATAAATAAATAAATAAATAAATAATAAATAAAGTAAAATAAGATAAAGTGAATGAGAAAACAAATGAAAATGGTCTGGATCAAAGATTCTGTGATCCCAGACTCAACTCAAAGGTCTCTGGGAGAGTCAGTACAGTAGTCCCCTTTGTAACCCAAGGACTTAAACAATGAGTCAGCAGATGGAGGCCAAAATACATTGACTCCCACGATTACTTTGATAAGACTAAGTTAAAGGATATAGTTTATATGGGTGGCAGTGAACCCCTAATATTGATCTAGATTACACAGATTTACCAACCTAGTTGCAGTCATAGCCAAAAGTCCATAGGTCTTCTCAAATGGGGTAGCCTTCCATAGAAACGTGGCATGCCAGAGAAAGGGGGAATGTAAACTCCCCGTGAGAGGGAAAAAGGAGGTGTACACGGAGTGTGATAATTCACGCATCCCAAATTTACTCGTTGTGTGGGCATCTGCTTTTCCTGGTCTAGAGTGTGTAAAAAGAGGGAAAGTTCAGAAGTATGTAAAAGGAAATTAAAGTAAAGATACTGAGATCAATCAATAAAAGTAATTAAATGAGTAAAGGGGGGACAAAAGGTCACTGAGAAGATTTAGGTAGAAAATTTTTTTCTGGAATTGCTAGGAATCACCCTTAGAATATTGTTTTAAGTACTAAAATGAAACACTTGTCAGAGGGCTGTGGGTAAACTTACTTTTTAATATCTCTACTAAGATCCAGGTCATTGTCCCAGAGTAGCCAAACAGTAGCAATATCATCAGTGTAAAATCAGAGGGAGTGATACTCACACAATTGGAAATTTAGAATTGTCCAAAGCAGTGTCATGGTATTAGACGATTACTAACGACAGCAGGGCTAGCACTGCCGTCCCTCCCGTGAGCTGCACATGTGCTGAGTTCTGTACATACCACCGTACTTGAACCTCAGGGTAACTCTGAGTTAAGATATCCATGTTTCTACTTTACAATTAGGGAAAACAAGGCTAAGTAACCTACGCAAATGATCAAGCTGAAAGCAGCAAACCCAGGGTTTGACCCCAGATTGACTGAGTGTAAATCCCGTGTTCTTTTGCCCATGCCAAAGTAAACACATCTGTAAATATTACGGGATGGATTACGAGAACTCTAGGCCCCTCTGACTTTCTGTGTCTTATGACCTGATGGTGTGAAAAGCTCCTGCTTGTTACCCAAGATACTTGTTTTTCTTCTTTCGTCTTTTCATTCTTTTCTGCTCTATTTGAGAGTTCCAGTGGGCTAATTGGAAAGACCTTGCATAAATACAGTAAAAGTCATTATGAGGTTATCCAAAGGACAAAATAGGGAGGGAGGGTATGTGACAAGTGGAAAATTGTTGTAACTTTGAATTACAATCTGGTTGGACCGGCTTGGGACTTCGCAGAGGAAGACATCGTAAGCCGGGACGTTGCTAAATAAGTTTTACTTTAAAATTCCAAGACACAAGGAAGGTTTTATTTTAAAATGGAAGATAAATATTTTACAAGTGTGTTCCTAGAGCTCATAATTTGAAAGATTAATCTCCAAAGAATTATGGAGAATATTGAGCACCATCATCATTTCAGGCAGGGAGGGCTGATACAGTTCTTGAAAGGTACAGGAGTGCCAAAAAAATGTATGCACATGTCAAGAAAGTAAAAAACTATTAGAATTGTAGTGCTCAATATATACCAATAAGAAAAGATGAAAATAGGGGTGGTGCCTGTGGCTCAAAGAGTAGGGCACCAGCCCCATATACCGGAGGTGGTGGGTTCAAACCTGGGCCCAGCCAAAAACTACAGTAACAACAATCAAAAAAAAAAAAAAGAAAAGAAAAGATGAAAACAAAACATGTTTGAGTACCTCTTGTAAATTCAGAAGTTAAATGTGATTTGATTATTACAATTTTAATTTAGGTTTTTTCCTTTCTTAAAATCTGTATACATTCTTTATACGCATCTCACCAATTTAACTGATATTATGCTGGAAAGAGCAGTGGACTTTCAAGGTCAAAATTTGGATTTTACTGTGTGGTACAGGATATATTGGTTGATCTTTCTGAGTATCAATTTCTTTGTCTATACAAAAGTCCAAAGTAATATCTATTTTACAGATTTACTGTGAGTAGCCAAGGGACAATAATGTATATTAAAGTGCCTAGCTCAGTGCCTGATCTGTAGCTGATGCTAACAAATGGTAGATAAAGAATGCGTTCAGGTTGCTTATGATTAAGTATAGAAGAGACAAGAAAACAGATATCTATAAAGCATCATGGAGCAGTATAGGACAGAGGACAGTCCCTATAAATGATTCCTAAACAAAATGTAAAAATGATTCTGAATCTAATCAGATTACCACATAGAGTCCTTCTATGGGGGACTCAATGACTTTCTGCTTTTGGACAAATCATCTTGCTGTGATGTATAGCTCTGATTCTTATAAATTAAATCTACTTGCCATAATAATTAAATGTAAACTGGACCTAGACTTAGCCATTGTCTGATTGCACAAGTTAAGACATGCATGTGAACCTTTGTTCTCCCCTCCTTGAAAGACAGATCTTTATATTCTGTGTATATGTGCATGAATTAAACAACAGGATCATTCATTTATGGAACATTGCAAAATAACCAACCAAATGATTATATTTAGGAGGTCAGGATTGGGTTTAGCAATCATAGAAAAGGCAGGAAAAATTTAGGTTTCTTCACAGCTAGGAACTGAACTGAATGGTCACCAGAGGTCAAAGGTTGGTCCTATGTCACATCATTTTTTTTAAATTTTTTTTTATTATTATAGATAAAAATATGCACCATAGATGTGGCCCAACCCATTACCCTCCCTCCACCCAAACCTCCCCCCTCCCTTCCCCTTCCTTGGTCCTTTCCCCATGGTCTTGTGGTATAGTTGGGTTATAGCCTTCATGTGAAA
>CAUYPK010045565.1:0-35019 GCA_963574355.1 Loris lydekkerianus
CACCTGCGGTGCATCTTACAAGGGTATATGTGAAACTTAGTAAATGTAGAATGTAAATGTCTTAACACAATAACTAAGAAAATGCCAGGAAGGCTATGTTAACCAGTGTGATGAAAATGTGTCAAACGGTCTATAAAACCAGGGTATGGTGCCCCGTGATTGCATTAATGTACACAGCTATGATTTAATAAAAAAAACAAAACCCTGTACTCTGGAAGAGCAATATCAAGAGGTAAGAAGACCAGCCACAGATGGGGAGAAAAATATTCGCAAAAGACACCTCTGAAAAGGGCTGGCATGGGGGGAGGATGGGTGGAGGGAGGGTGACTGGTGGGATTATACCTACGGTGCATCTTACAAGGGTACATGTGAAATTTACTAAGTGTAGAATATAAATGTCTTAACACAATAACTAAGAAAATATCGTGAAGGCTAGGTTAACCAGTGTGATGAAAATATTTTAAATTGTATATAAAACCAGCACATTGTACCCCACAACTGCAGTAATGTACACAGCTATGATTTAATTAAAAAAGGGGGGCAACATCTGAGATATGCAGAGGGTCTTTGACCTTCAACAATAGGAAAATGAGGAAATGAACGACCAGATTGAAAAACGAAGTGACGACTGAAGACACAACTCACCAGAGGACGCTCACGCAGAGACGCCACGGTGAGGCCGTCACAACTGCAGAATGAGACAGTGAGACGTTTGCCCAGCTCCAAACGCTGGCCACACCGAACGCTGGTGAGAAAGTGGAACGGAAGCCTCCACTCGTCGCCGACACGCTCGCAAAGTGGCGCCTTCACTTTGGAGGAAAGTTTGGTAGTTTCTTGTCAAAATTCTCTCTCTTTTTGCTCCATTTCAAACTATTCATCTCTTTAATTTCCTTGAGTAAACTGTAGTTTAGATAGAAACTTTTATGAAAAAAGGCTAAGCACAAAAATCCCCCCCCCCTGAATTTTTCCATTTACAAACCAGACCCCCCAAAAGCTGAAGCTTAGATTTCTAAAAATCATCATCCCCAGCACAGGGATTAAAAGCCACTGTTTGGAGAGGTCGGGCTGGGAACACGAGGATGGCTTCCTTACAGCCAGCATGGATGTGTCCTGCTGCAGAGGTTTGTGGACCACCGGAGGGAAGACAGGCAGGACCAAGGGTGACAGGCAGGTGGGGTGAGGCCTGGTGTCTTCATTTCCCTTTGTTATAAGAAGCTGACAGCTGGCGATGGCCACACCCATCCCACAGCAGGGGAGACGGGATCCAGGAGGAAGTCCACCAGCCCTCTCTCCTCCCAAAGCAGGACCAACTTAACATGCTCTGGGCTCTTCCAGTTTCTCGGCTAGTGGAAATTTGGGCAGGACAAACGCTGAAAGACACAAAATGAGATAAGGCCTGCAGTGTGAGAAGCATGTTAGACACACCCACAAATCACCTGACAACCTCCCGTCTCCCTGCAACCTGGGTCTCCCTAGTTTCTCAGCGAGGACTAGAATGTTCCTGCCCTTAGAGAATCCAAAGCAGGTTTGGGCAAAGCCCCCAGGAGCTGGGAGCGTTACCCCCTTTACTCTCAGAGGCTCACAGAAGCCTGGATGCAGGGCGGGGCGGGGGTCACGGAGCACGCCCACCTGGGCAGCTCCTGCCTCTCAGCGCAGTCTGATTACACTTGACTAGTTGCCAAACCTCCTTTTTTTGTGTCTGAGCTCATGTGACTGCGCTGTGATAACAAGGCTGCCTTTTTTCACACCAACTGAGTCATGAATAATGATCTGATATAGATATTTTTGGTGTGGGTCAGAATTTTGCTGTTTCTAAATGTTCTCTTTTTCTTCCTTTCTAAGCCAGAGTCAGGCTTGCCTGGTAGGCAGCTAAGCCTTTGGGGAGAGGGTCACAGACAGCTCTGATGGTGGCCCCTCCCCTGGAACCCCTCCACCCTCTCTCCTGTCCTCCAAACACAAACTTCCCACAGAACTAATTTTATGTAGCAAATGTTCCCTGATGCTGGAAATATCAGTTTTCTTAAGTGACATTGATTGAAAAACATGAAATCAATCATAACATTTATTAAATATGCAAAATGCTGTACGACACCAGGTTGCCGCTCACATACCGAGGAGTCAGAAGTAGCAAATTAATAGCTTCTGAGACCTCGGGACCCCAAAGTAGCCAGCAGATAGGCCTCGGGGAAGAGCAAATGAGTCAATGTGATCAATTATCCGTGATTTACAATTTAAACAAGCCCCTGGGATAACATTAACAGAGAGGGGGTGAAAGCCTCTCGGAGAAGCCTGAAGTTGTCACTGAAGGAGCAGGCCCCCCTCTTCCCCTGTTCACACTGACTTCTAAATTCCTCGGCAGTTGTAGGTGACACTTGTTCCCAGGAAAGAAAGTGAGGATGCTGGACAAGGGAAGGTGGCTGGGGAGGGAGGGGACGGGCAGGGAGAGGATGGGGCTGGTTGGTGTGTCTGCTCACAGCCTGAGGGTGGCGCCGGGCAGAGGATGCCGCCGGCAGACACCTGACTCGGCAAAGGTGGGTATTTGAACATATTCTACAGGAGACTGAGCAGCTCAGAGTGTTCTAGGGAAGCTTTTCAGAAAGTCTGATGAGCCTTTTTTTAGTATTGTTTTTAAAGAACCAGGTTGTTATTGGCAACCATTGAAAAAATGATTAAATAACTACATGATGTCAGCCGCGTGCTGCCTGGACTGGAAATAGGGATCAGAGCGTGTCTGTCTCGGCAGGGCTGGTGTTCCAAGCTGTGTGTCTTTGAGAGAGTGTACATATGAATATGTGAGCAAGTGTTTGAGCATGTGTAAGTTCGACAGAGTGGGTGTGTGTGATTGTGTTTGAGAGACTGTGCATGTATGAGCACGCGTGTGTGAGGATGTGTGTGAGCCGTGTGTAAGCGTGTGTATGAGTGGAGGTGTATTTGAGAGACCTGTGTGTGCGTTTATGAGCACGTGTGTGATAACACTGGGGCCCTCCCTCCTCTCCTCCAGCCTCAGTGACTGAGAAAGGACTGTTCCCAGGGGCAGACTCCCACCAGGGCTGGGCGTCCCACCCTTCAGCTAGTTCTGCAGCCCCTCAGAGAAGTAGGCTGTGAATAAGTATTTGTGAGCATCTAAAAAAACAGCCAAAACGTGTCCTTTGCTCCCCTTACCCCTCTTTGGTTCAGGACATAACACGTCATCCCTGTGGCCATCTCACCCCACCTTAGACCCAGCTGAGCAGCACATGTGGTTGGGGCAGAATCTCACCCAGAAAGATCCTCAAGAGCTCAGTAAGTGATCGCTTGATTGGGTTCCAGAGTTCTCTTCTGGTGCTGAGAAGAGCCAGTCCCCTGCTGAGGGGACACTCCCCAGTCCCTGGACGTCTTTATGAGGGCTGCAGTGCCCAAGATGCTCCATCAGCTCTATTCAAGAATTGGCAAGAAAGATTCTCCTTCACTGAGGGCCACTGGGACACCGTCCTGTGTCCAGGCATCAGGAATCTGACCTTTTTCAAAAGCCTCATTCTCCAGGGTCAAGGAAGGCAGCACAAAGAACCAGAAAATGGACCAGCAACCTGGGCTGACACCTTGGTGTCCCTGGAGAGGGAGGAAGTCCCCTCCCCAGCTGCCTCCTTACTCGGGGGTGTGTCCCCTGCTCTGGTGGCTGTGTGGTCTTCTTTGGGTGGAGAATACCTTTGAGGATCTTGAGGAAACATAGGTTCCCCTGGGTGCTACCCCAGGAAAACTTGCAGGATTCTGTCGTCAAGTCCACAGCAGCCTGGGGACGTCCAGGGTAGCACCATCCAACGGAACTTTCCACAGTGATGGGAACATTCTGTGTCTACACTGCCCAAAACAGCAGCCACCAGCTGCTGTAGGTACAAGCACAATGAGTGTGCCCCTGCAGCTAAGGGGCTGTCTAAGCTTGTCTAACCTTGATTAACTTAAGGTATTTAACCAGCCACAGGTGGCTAACAGCTGCCACACGGGAGCACAGCTCCAAGGTGAGACTTCGGAATTCAGCTCACACCTCCAGCTGAGGGTCTGGGAGAAGGTGGGGCCAATGGAGAGTGGGGGTCAGGCGGTGTTTGGGCAGTGTCCCTGTCCCTGTGCAGCCACAGGTGCCACCTAACCCTTGGGCCAGGCCTCCATCTCCGGCCCTCAGCCCTTATTGATGGCACTGCTGGAAGCAAATCCATTCACATTCATGCCCCATGCGGTTGGCACAGAAAAAAGCCAGGTGTGTAGGAAGCCTCCCATTCCCTGCTGCCAGTTATGGGGACTCCATGGATCATTTCGGAGGGACTCGGGGATGCTCCCCGATGGTGGAGGTCAGGTGAACTACGCTGACTTTGCATCCGCCCAGCTCACCCCAGGACTTGCCTTATTGTGGGGCTTTGTGGGGGAAGAGGGGGCTTCTCTTGTGAATTTTTGAGAAGGCAAGAGTATTTTTGAAGGAAATAGGCATATTACCGGAAAACACCTCCTGCCAACCTCCAGCTCTGGCGGCTTAGCTGAGTGATGGCTGTGACAGGGAAACCCAGGTGATCAAGAACAGCTGTGCTGGGGGAGTCCAGGGACAGAGGGGCGGGCAGGCACCTGAGTATGCCTGGTCGGCGTCCCATGCGCGCCCAGCCCACAGACATCAGAGACATAACTTCTTGACACTGCTGGGCCTCTCCTTTCTGGGGGTGCTCAGCTCAGCCATTCTGCTCCTGATGGGAGAGTCCAGAGCCCCATCAGTGGACAGTCTGGTGTGCCCTTCCCCAGGGCTGCCGGGAGCCTCACCACTCTGGAGTTGGCCCCCAAACCTCTAAAATCATCACAAGGCCCTTCCCTCTGCAGGGTCAGCTGGACCGAAACTGGTGCCCACATGGCTCTGAGCCTTTTCATAGATATTGGAGCATGCCCACCATGGAACAGACTCCCAGGTCAGGAACCACCTGCGACCCACCCTTGAGCTTGCCTTTGTGTCACCAGCACTGGGCAGAGCCTTCCACCGTGCTCCAGGCTTGCTGGTCTTTCCATACAAGTCGACTGTTATTCTACTCTGTCCTGTACCTCTTGCTGGGGGTGGCAGCCTTTCAGACTGGGGGTGGGGGTGTTGGCGCAGGGAAGGCTTAAGGTTGCAGGGCAAAGATGGACCTTCCATGGGAGTTTAGCAAGAAGGACACGGAGGGAACTGGAGGCTCCGATCTCCAGCTCTGGACACTTGACCGAGGGGCAAACCCATCCCCTGGACCTAGTAAGAGCGTTCCTTGCAGCACCGTGGCGTTGCTGTCAACGCCCTCAGCCCTGTGACCATGGACAAGATGCTCTCCAATCTGAGCTGCCACATTTATCTTTTATTTCTTCACAGGTGGTCAGAGCACTAGAACTTTCTTTTCCTTTCCTCTGTCCCCAAATCTATACTAGAGTAATCCCTGGAAGATTCCACATAAATCAACACCTTCTCAGGACTGAAAGTGAGGTCTTCCCTTCTGTTCACCAATGATCCCATCTTGGCAAGAACTCTTGGGTCCTCCTGCCCTCACTGTGGGGAGAATGGGACTCTATGGCTTCCTCTTTGGGGAAAAGGAGTGGATTAGAAGATCATGGAAGTTGATGTGACTTAAATTCAAAATTTAGTCACCTAAATTTATTTATTTATTTTTTTTTGGAGATAGAGTTTCACTCTGTGCCCTGGGTAGAGTGCTGTGGTGTCACAGTTCACAGCAACTTTAAACTTTTGGGTTTGAGTGACCCTCTTGCCTTAACCTCCCAAGTAGCTGGGACTACAGGTGCCTGCCACAACACCCAGTTAGTTTTTCTATTTTTAATAGAGAGGGGTCTTGCTCTTTCTCAGGCTGATCTCAAACTCCTGAGCTCAGGCAACCGACCCACTAGACCTTCCAGAGTGCCAGGATTACAGGTGTGAGTCACTGTGCCCAACCTAGTCGCCTAATTTCCTTTAGAATAAGCCAGATCTTCCACGAGCTCTGGTTTTTTTTTGTTGTTGTTGTTGTTTTTTTTTTTTTATTTTTCTAGGTTAACTTGAGGGTACACATGTTTAGGTTACATTGTTTTCACCGAGCTCAGTTTCAAGGTGATCAGACTGATCACCTCCACACTTGGTGACCGTGGACTTCCTCACCTGTGAAAACACATGTCTAGGGTGCTAAGATGCAAAGCCACTATGTGGCACCTGCTGTCAGGAGGAGGAGCCTGGGGCGTCAGGAGGAGGAGCCTGTGGGCGTCAGGAGGAGGAGCCTGAGGGCATCAGGAGGAGGAGCCTGTGGGCATCGGGAGGAGGAGCCTGTGGGCATCAGGAGGAGGAGCCTGAGGGCATCAGGAGGAGGAGCCTGTGGGCATCAGGAGGAGGAACCTGAGGGCATCAGGAGGAGGAGCCTGAGGGCATCAGGAGGAGGAGCCTGTGGGTGTCAGGAGGAGGAGCCTGTGTGTCAGAAGGAGGAGCCTATGGGCATCAGGAGGAGGAGTCTGGGGCATCAGGAGGAGGAGCCTTGGGCATCAGGAGGAGGAACCTGGGGCATCAGGAGGGGGAGCCTATGGTCATCAGGAGGAGGAGCCTGGGGCATCAGGAGGAGGAGCCTGAGGGTGTCAGGAGGAGGAGCCTGAGGGTGTCAGGAGGAGGAGCCTGTGGTCATCAGGAGGAGGAGCCTGGGGCATCAGGAGGGGGAGCCTATGGTCATCAGGAGGAGGAGCCTGGGGCATCAAGAGGAGGAGCCTGAGGGTGTCAGGAGGAGGAGCCTGAGGGCATCAGGAGGAGGAGCCTGAGGGTGTCAGGAGGAGGAGCCTGTGGGTGTCAGGAGGAGGAGCCTGTGGGTGTCAGGAGGAGGAGCCTGTGTGTCAGAAGGAGGAGCCTATGGGCATCTGGAGGAAGAGTCTGGGGCATCAGGAGGAGGAGCCTATGGGCATCAGAAGGAGGAGCCTAGGGCATCAGGAGGGGGAGCCTATGGTCATCAGGAGGAGGAGCCTGGGGCATCAGGAGGAGGAGCCTGGGGCATCAGGAGGAGGAACCTGTGGGTGTCAGGAGGAGGAGCCTGGGGCATCAGGAGGAGGAGCCTGTGGGCATCAGGAGGAGGAGCCTGGGGCATCAGGAGGAGGAGCCTGTGGACATCAGGAGGGGGAGCCTGTGGGTGTCAGGAGGAGGAGCCTGTGGGCATGAGGAGGAGGAGCCTGAGGGCGTCAGGAGGAGGAGCCCTCGGCTCCCCGTTGGTTTCATTTTACTTGAAGATCATATAACTCAGCCGGGGAGCCACGGTTTACACCCAAGAAGTAAATACAAAAAAATGAGAGCTGGACAATGGCTTGTGGGGTGGGCGTCCCATCACCGGGCACCTGTGCGTGGCTGGTGCCCAGCTGGGCCTGGCAGACAGGGTGGTCAAGAGAACATGGCCCTTTCCCTGGGAGGCTGCACCCAGGGACAGGGCAGCTCTGGTCCCGAGCTCTGTTAGTGGCTCTTGTTCTTGGGGGTGCTTATACCTTTCAAGATCCTAGGCCCTAGGCTGATCTTTCTCTGCCTTTGAAATTGTGTGCAGGGTTTGTTTTCACACGGCATGAATGGGACATGAAAGTCTCCTGTAGTCAGTGGTATAAGAAAGAGAAAAAGAAAAGAGACAAATATTCATAACGTCCCTCTTCACAGTTCTCACTTCTAAGTTTGGGGCTATCAGAAGTGGCTTTATAGGGACAGCATCACTGCACGGTGGAGAATCCTGACCAGGTGGCCCTCGGCCAGGTGAGCAAGGCCAGAGGTCAGCCAGCCTCTCAGTGAGGGCCGTGCTGATAGCACCTGTTCCAGATGCCATGTGGGGAGGACAGCTCCTCACCTCTGAGCTCCTCCTTCTGAAAACTCATGGCCCCGGTCCAGTCAGGGGACAATCATCAGACAAGTCCCAGATGAAGGGCATTCTGCCAACAGATGAGCAGTCAGTCTTCTTCAGACCCATCAAGTTAATCAACAGCAAGGAAAGTTTGAGACACACCACAGCCATGAGGAGCCTGAGCAGGTGTGACAACCAAAGTTCACAGGGTCCAGGGTGGGATCCTGGGACAGGCAAGGGACATGTCAGGTAAACACTGCAGAAATCCAAGTCAAGTGTAGACTTCAGCTAATCTCAATATTGACGTGGCCTCATTAGCTGCTACAGAATCACATACAGGTGTGCAGTGCTAATAACAGGGAAGGTGGTGAGGGTTATACTCGAACTTTCGGAACTATTGTTGAAATTTTTGTGTAAATCTAAAACTGTTCTAAAATAAAAAAGTTATTTGGAAATATCCCTCTATTTACCTAGAATCAGTAAGTTCATAGAGATGATAGCAGAATGGGGGTTACTGGGGCTGGGGCAGGGGAACGGGAGCTGATGTTTAAAGGGAGCAGAGTTTCCTTTTCACAAGGTGAAGAGTTGCGTGGCTAGAGGGTGGGGACAGCCACACAGCTACAGGAATATGCTTACTGTCACTGCAGAGTGCACGTAAAAGTGCTTAAGACAGTACATTTTGCTGCGTGTATTTACCATAATTAAATTTAAGGAAAAAAAAATCCTGGCATCTGTCCATTGAAGCCTTTGCCCCTCGTCCACCACTGTGTGGGTTGTGGGGTGTCCTGAGAGCCTCGGACATCTGTCCTCCAAGCTTTGTGTCCCTTTGGGCTCCTCCTGGTAGACAGACGTGTGGCCATCTGCTGGTGTCAGAAGCACCCTCTTTGAACACAGTTGGGGAGACTCGATTTATCGCCTTTGCACACATCCAACTCTGCTATGAATGTCCCTCACCTGGACGAGAGGTGGCTGCCCAGTCTGTGTGATGGCCACTGCCTTCTGGTCTGGACAGCATGCGGGGTTGTCTTCCGTGATAGCGCCCTAGCACCGACTCATTTCCACCGCTGGTGTCCCTCCCTGCCTCCCTGGTGACGCTGACAGCTCTGCCCTCTGTTCCGTGGCAGGCCAGCTTTCTCTGCTCATGATAAATCGTCTTCATTTTCTTCCCAACAGTCCCACAGCCAATAAAAAGCAATAAAAAGTGAAATGACACACAAATTGTATCCCCAAAGAGCCATAAAGACCTATGATATTGCTCATGTGATGATCAGATGAGATTCTTTGCCTTTAAGCAAATAACCCTCCTTAACAAAGAAGAGTATTCAAATAAGGAGGTGGGACCTGTGGGGCAGGTGGGCAGGGCTGGTGCAGACTCAGCCACCACCCCCACCCCCCACCCCCTTCCTCCTGTGCTGGGGCCTCCAAAAGCATTTACTGAGCCAGTGAGGAAGTTGCTTTTAGGGTGGTGGCAGATGGCACAGGGACCCACCTGCCAATTTCACACTGTAGCAAATGGCCATGTAGTTGCTCCGGATTTCAGGTTAGTGAGGATGATATTTCTGCGGTTTTTTTAGAAGCCTCAAGAAGCACTCGTCTCTGGTTTGTGTGTGCGCATGATTATAGGATGTGGCTGTCCCAGAGAATCTCTCGAGGAATGTTAACAAGAACTGATGCCCAGATCCTGGGCTCAGTGATTCTGATTCTCTCTGCCTCTGTTTATTAAAGGTGGATGCCTCCAACCCCAGAGCCCCCAGCCAGCATAGAAGTGGAATGTTATCATGCTCCAAATTCTCCATTCCCTAAGGGACCCTCCAGCTGGGAATCTCCCTCCTCCGTGGTCCCTCTGCATGGAGCTTGTCCTGACTAAGCAGACAGGATGGGGCGGGAGGAGACAGTGAGGCCCTCCACCCCTCGCTCTCACACCAGCCCACCTTCCTTTCCTCTGTGTGTGTCAGCTGCAGTCCATCCTTACAGCAGCCCGGTCTGGTGTCACTATCCCCTTGGTAGAACTGAGAAATCAGGCACCATAAGCCCAGCTCTCCCCCAGCCCCGTGGCCAAGAAGGCTTCCAGAGAGAGGCAGGCTTGGGGCTGAGTCTCATGGCCCGTCCAGAGTTGGGCTGGGTGGAGGGACCAGCACGGAAGAAAGTGAGAGGTTGAAAGAGCCACTAGCAAGTGCCAAATAGGGTCACCGTCATTTAATTTAAAGGCTTTTCTGGAATGAAGGGCCCTGAGTTTGTACATTAACACTGGATAACCAGGTCAGCCATTTATTGAAAAGTCACTCACACCCTGCACTCACAGCGTGGGTGGGAGGATCTGGAGATCTGAGAGGGGCAAGATCTGCATGTGGTCAGACTTGGTCTTGTCCCACTGCTGGAGGCCGCCTCTGCTCACATGCGCTGCAGAATGAGGAGGCGCCAAATTCTGCCTCCTGGGTCCTAGCCCTGAGAGCTTAGCTAGAGACGGGAACAGGCTCCCTAACACACCCAGCTGGGGCTGCTCGGGGAGCACAGTGGGATTTAGACAGAAGGATATTGAGTGGGAAGGGAAGGGTCACCAGGAGAAGACCCAGGAGTAGAGTCTGGAGAAATGTTGGCCCTCGTGACAGAGCAGCATGTGGCCTGGACTGCAGCCCACACGTGGGGAAAGAGCCGAGGATAAGGCTAGGAGCGGTCGGGGCCCACGCCAGGCAGTTTGGATGGCCTCCAGGGAGTTTTGAGGATGGCAGATCACCATCCACACATCCACCCAGTCCAGACATAGCTCAGCGGTGCAGGGACAGAAAGACCACACACCACCCCTGCAGTTGCAGGGACCTCGGGCCCGTTCCTCCAGCTGTGTCCTTTGCTTAATACAACACTCTCCCACGGAGCTTCCCACCGAGCCCTGCAGCTCTCCTGACTCACGACTTTCCACCTTGCTCTTTTCTCTACCTGGATGTTCCTGCCCTGACTCCCACGTGGCTGGGCACCTTCCTGTTTTTGCCCTCCTCAGATGGCACTGGACTGTCCATGCACTCTAAGGCCCATTCTTCCTGCTGTTCTCGGGCATCACGACAGAATTCTGTATTTCACCTGTGTCTGGTCTGACGCTACGTCGGAATTACTTTAACTCACATTCCCTGATTCCTGGAGGTGTGCGCACGCCCGGGACCCCTCTGCTGTGGCTCGCCTGTTGACAGTCTTTGACTACTATCTTTTCTTACTATTTGCAGAAGATCTTCATGTATTATGAAACTGTTACTTTGTCTTATAACCACCAGTCTTTTGTCCTAAATAGCTGTTTCTTTTATTTATGATGTCTTTGCCTGATGTGGCTGCCTGTTGTGCAGAAATTATAATTCAATACAGTCAAATGCATCAACCTTTTCCCATATCACTTCAGCTTTGATCTTGTCTCAGATCTCTCGGATGCTGATGCATTGAAGGCAGGCCATAATTTCTTCCACTTGCTTTCAAGTTTTATTTTCCATATTGGGTTTCAAATCCACCCAGGGTTTATTTCTGTGCATGATGTGAGCATCTAATTGTATTTTCTTTTCATGTGGCTGGACAATTATCCCTGCATAGTTTATTGAGGGGTCCCACTGATGTGTAATGCTTCCTCTATGTGCTACCAGGATAAAGATCTATGGGGAACTCAGAGCCCCCAGATGAGTGGCTGTAACAAGACAGAAGCACATTTCTCAGGTACAAGTCTGCAGCAGCCTTTCCCAGGCCCATCTGGTGGTTCTGCCCCTGACCTTCAAGTGAGGACGTTTTCCCAAGTTCTTAGTGGTCATCAGGAAAAGCATTTCAGGCTGCACCACGTAAGCCATGTAAGCAACGGCTTTTTATTGGAGGGGAAAGTGCACTCTCAGGAGAGAGAGTAGGCAGGCGCCTGAAAGAGCCCTGGGCAGAAGTGGTTTTTGTATTTTTACTAATTGAGGGGAGGAATATTCAAAACCAAGGGGGTAGCTTTTACTAAGAATTTGGGTGGTAATTCCTAGAACTGGGTTCCCTCCCATTTTTCTACTTCATATGGTTGTCTCAGAACTGTCATGGTGATTTCAAGGGTGAAGTCATTTTAAAACCACGATGTAAGTGACATTGTAATTAGCCAAACTTCATGTAAGATGACAGAGGTAGCTAAGGAGCCAATTGAAGTTGTTCTGGCCTGTGGTTACCAGCCTGTCCCATTAGCTTCTGCCGGAGGGGAGGGGTGCTTGCTTTCACACCTGCACCAGTCTGCACGTCTCAGCCTGCAAGCAGTCTCAGCCTGTCTCCCACCCACCTGCTCTAACATTTATGCCAGGAACTCCGGCTCCTTCATGCTTAGGGGAGTGACCCCAACCCCCCTGGTCTAAGGCACAACTCCCATCACCCGCTGAGGGTCCAAGCAGCATGACGGAGGGAAAAGGGAAAAGAGAATGCAGCCCAAGTTCCAGCTATATTCTAAGCCATCACCTGGCACTTCTGCTTCATAATTTGGCCAGAGTTTTCCACAAAGGACTTGGGAATTCCAAGGTGCCATGTACTCAGACTTGGAGTGGATATAGTTGCCTTTACCACGGCCTCAGTATCTAATGCCACAGTTGCATTTGTGCAAATCTATCTTTCTGGGTTTTTGATTCTGTTCTGCACATCTAGCTGCCTAGCAAAATAGGACAGTCTTCAATTAAGAGGGCTATGTCTGGGGAGACAGATTTACCTATGTGCAGCTGGACGGGTAGAGCCCTGCATCGGCCACGTTCTTTATTTTCCCCCAGCGTCATGACAGAGTCTACTCCCCTGCATGAATGTTAGTAGGAATCAGTGTATCGAGTACAACACTTCTCATTGTGAACTTTATTGCAATTTTGTTGAAATGATAAATTCGGGGAAGTTGTTGACTTCTTTACAGCACGGCCTCTCCCTCCTATGAAGATAGTATATCGCCCTATTTATTCTGGTCTTCTTTTATGTCCTTCAATAATATTTTATAACTCTCTTTTCTAGCTCATCTTTCTTTAGATTTATTTTTAGGTAACTGGCAGCTTTTGTGGTTGTGGTAATTTTTTTTTTCCTACGACACTTTAGGATGGGCTTTTTCTAATACACACAGCAATTTTGATTTTTGTATAGTAATTTAAAATCTGGAAAATACACTAAGTTTGCATGTTAGTTTTAATAGGTGGTCAGTAGAAGCCTTGGACTCTCTCTGTAGGCGGCCTGTGCCTTTTCCTCCCAATCCTGCAGTGTGTCCGTTCTGGTCCTGACTTTGCAAGGAAAGTATCAGGACATACCAGCGTTCTAGAAAGTTCCTGATGTTACCACCCTTTCTAAAGTTTCCTCAGGAAATTCAGGCTGTGCTGCTTCTTCTTCCCCCACCACCCTCCCCACACCCAGTCCTCTTCCCCTTCCATTTTTGTCACTCTTTATCAAATAGAGGATGTCTTTTCTCGTGTGTTCTGGCTTTGCTGGGAGGCTTCTGGTTTGTTGTTCTGCTCTGCTTGTTCCTGTGCAAGCTTTGGGAGTTGGAGTCTGCAGGGTGGGGGAGCCCCGCCACCCGTCTTCGTCTCTGCTTGACTGACCAGCCTCAAAGGCACCACACCTGCCTCTTGCTTCCTGCAATGAATAAACCCACTTATGATATTGGATTTTCAAATATTTTGTTTAGAATTTTTCCCTCTATGTTCTTTGTGAGGTTGGCTTACAATTTCCTCTTCACATAATGTGTTCGTTCGATTTTGATATTAAATTATACTGTAAGGACAAAGTTAACTCCATTTGGTTAAAACTAACTTCGTCTTGTCCCTCAGTCTTCAGTTTGCAGCTGCACGCCAAAGGCGTTAGCAACCTGCTCCCTCCCCCGACCCCCGTCCTTGCCCCATGATCCGGGCTCTTACACAATGTCTGCTCCCAGCGTGATAACGGCACTCTCCAGACGGCCAAGGACAACTGCTCGGTCCCCTAGCTCCCCCCCATCAGCTCACCTCAGCGGCTCACCTCACACCCCCTCCCTTTTTTCCTTTCTGTACCCTTAAAACTTCCCTCCTTTTTGAGATCAGGGCTTCTCTGCTCTCCTGCTGTGTCAGGAGGAGTTTGTAAATAAACAACCTCTTGCTTTGGCATCAGACTTGGTCTCAGGGTGATTTGTGTGGGGGATCCTGCAACTCGGGCACAACAATACTAATGTCAGAGAACAAGTCAGGCATTTTATTTGCTTCATTTATTCCCTGGAACCATTTGTATAAGGAAATAATTTTCTGTTTCTTGAGGCTTAAACTCTCCTTGAAAAATTACCAAAACCTAGTGTCTGAAGTTGTATAAATTTTATCTGAAAACTATTTATTCAAATTTATTGGCAAAAATTTGTTCATGGTATTACTTTTAACATTCATGCTGCATCTGTACTTTTGAACTCTTTTTAAGTTTCTAATACTACTCTATGCTTTCTTTTGTCACCTTTACCTACCCACCTAGTTGGCTGTTTTGTTTTCTCACTAGTTTCCAAAGAAACAGTTTTGGTTTTATCAATCATCCATATTTTGTTTGTCTTTTTTTATCTTGTTAATATCTGCTCTTATCTGTTGTTTATTTTCCTCTCCTTTCTAATAGCTTGCTCTTATTTTAGGATGTTCTTGAATCAAATGATTAGCCTACTTATTTTATAGCACTATGAAATCATTTAAGCTGTAAATTTATTTTAAGGACTCCTTTAGTCTCCTGAGTTCTGAGATAAAGTCACATTTATTCTAATGAGTCACTGCTACTCTTATTTTTTTAATCCGTGTCATATATAGTTTTAGTATAACTTTTCTACTTTTAAAATAAATATTTCTCTGCTATTTGGCTTTTAGCATGGAGAAGTCTTTTTATTATCTAATTAGATAGTCTTTGACTATTTCAGGTAATTGTAATTAAGTCTCATTTATTGTGAGTATTTATATGTTTATCTCTGTCTACTTCTATAAGTAGACATTTATATAAGATTTTGCATTTATATAAGATTTTATTTTCTAACAAAGTCTAAAGATATTTGATGTTTTGTTCCTTCTCCAGTTGCTTCCACCCTACATTGTTTTGTGACAATTTATATATATATTATATATTTATATATAATATATAATATATACATATAATATATATATTTATATACATATTATATATATATATATATATGTAATTTTTTTTTTTTGAGACAGAGTCTCACTCTGTCACCCTGGATAGAGGACCGTGGTGGCTTAGCTCACAGCAACCTCAAACTCTTGGGCTCAAGTGATCCTCTTGCTTCAGCCTCCCGAGTAGCTGGGACTACAGGTGTCTGCCACAACACTCAGCTATTTTTAGAGACACGGTCTCACTCTTGCTCAGGGTGCTCTTGAACTTGTGAGCTCAAGTGATCCACCTGCCTTGGCCTCCCAGAGTGCTAGGATTACAGACATGAGCCAGTGTGCCCAGCCTGAATATTCTTAAATAAAATCTATAATCAGTGGTCAAGTAGATTAGCTTCTCTCTGTTCTGTGTTGTCTCTAGCAGAATAATTCTGTCGGTTCACTTTTCATCTTGCTGAAACATATCCTTTAGTAGCTTTCTCTGCGATGATCTGAGGGTGGTAAAGTAGGTTTTTCATTTCATAATCTGAAAATATATTGGCCTCTTTTACCCTCACTCATGAACAATAGTTAAACAAGGTGCATCTGATGCTATGTTCATAGCTTCTTAACACTTCAAGGCTATTTATTCATCATCTTCTCTAATAATATCCATTGGTGCGGAGGAGACATGTATCACCAGTCTCACTGTCATTCTTTTGCAATACTCTTTTTGTTGCAGTAATTCTAAACATTTTCTTTCTCCTTTCTGCAACAGTGTTTCATTATGATTCACTCATATTTATCTTGCTTGTCATTCAACATGCTTTAGTAGCTAAAACCTCCTGCTTTATAATCATCTCACAAACTTCTAGCCATACTTTCTTCAAATATTGTTTGTCATTCCCTCTATGCTCTCCCCCCCCTTTTAAAGATAGAGTCTCACTATTTTGCCCTCTGTAGAGTGCTATGGTGTCACAGCTCACAGCAACCTCAAATTCTTGGAGTGATTCTCCAAGAACTCTTGGAACTCTCAAGCGATTCTCTTGCCTCAGCCTCCCACTAGCTGGGAATACAGGCACCTGCCACAATGCCCAGCTATTTTTTCTTGGTTGTAGTTGTCATTGTTGTTTGGCAGGTCCAGGCTGGATTCGAACCCGCCAGCTCCAGTGTACGTGGCTGGCACCCTAGCTGCTTGAGTTATAGGCACCGAGCCACAGTCTCCCCTTCTTGTACGTTGGAATCTCAATTTCTTTTCTACATCTCTCAGCTTTTCTCTCACATGTCTTGAAATTTTATCTGTATGCACTGCATCCAGGGTGTGCCTCATGGTACAATCTTCCAGTTCACAAATTCTTTCTCTAAGTTCATGTCCATTTGTAATTTTTCTTCTAAATACCAATGACTACATTTTTCCCTTTGAGGATCTTTAACTGGGCTTTAAAAATTGATGTTTTTAAATTTGTATCTAATTGATATTTTAAAATTACTTTTTGAGGCCCTTAAAGATATCCTATAGTCATTTCTGAGGTTTTCTTATTTTTTTACATTTCATTAGCTGTGAATGCCCTAGCTGATTATTATCACCTTATTGTAAATCTTCTTCAAACTGTTGAGAACTTTCTGCTGAGTGGGTATCTCTTTCTTTCTCTCTCTCTTTTTCTTTCTCTCTTTTTCTCTTTCTTTCTCCTGCACTCCACCTGACACCATCTGGTGGTTGCAGGTGTCTTCACTCTGCTCCTGAGAATCCTGCTCTAGAGCCAGTGCTGTGGCAGAGGTTACCCTCTGCGAGCCTGTGGTGCTGCTGGGAGAGCACAGGTACAGCCCTGCGGTGATGAGCAGCCCAGCCCACATCCTGACCCCCAGCAGCCCTGCTTACACAGGGACCAGCCCTCCCCAGCTCCCTCGTACTTGCTCCTGGTTTCATCCTTAATGAGCCTAGGTGGGGTCTCCTGGGGTGAGGGGATACCTGTGTCCCTGCCAGCTGCAGGAGTCAGACCGCTATCACTTTTCACAGGCTCTCGTCCCAGGGCCCAGCATGTTGGCAGCTCTGGCTCCCTTCCTGCTCAGTGCTTCTACCTCAGGTTTCCGGAGAGCTTTCCTGAGCATTGATAAGTACCTAAAAGGTATATATTTAATTGACCTTTGCTTTTTTTGGTGAGGAAGGGGCAGTTGAAAGTCTGAACTCAGCTGCAAAGTTGCCTGGAGATGCAGCCTGGCTCTCTGGAGGTGCAGCCTGGCTCCCTGGAGCTATGGTCTGGCCCCTTGGAGGTGCGGTCTGGCTCCCTGGAGGTGCGGTCTGGTCCCTTGGTGGTACAGCCTGGCTTCCTGGAGGTGCAGCCTGGCTCGCTGGAGGTGACCTCATGCAGGTGAAGGGGTGGACAAAGCAAAGCCTCTCTCCCATCTTGTGTGAATCTCAGTCCCCCCACCCCCGGGGTTACACACAAGGATCCTTCCAGTGCCAGAAGCAAATCGGGCACAGTTTGATTTTATTCCTATGGCCACCAGGAGAATACAACCGGGCTCCTTACCAGGGGCTTGGAGAGAAGGCTGTGGGAGAAGGAGGACCATGCAGGAGGCAAACACCACCGAGGGAGATAAGGAGGCTGCTCCTTGATGGGCCGTAGTGCTGACCTTCACGATGGGCTGTGAGATGATGTTACGGCAGACACAGACCCCACTGATCTGGGAAAGGATGATCAGAGAATTCTCATCCTCAATCAGCTTATTAGCTGCTGGGCAACTGATCAACAATTGACACTCCTGGAGAAGATGCAGTGACATCAGCTTGTCATGACCCAGGTCAGTGTGAGCAGGTGCACCTGTGCATACATGAGTATGTGTATGCATATGTGTGCACATGTGACAGGGTGAGAGAGCCTGTGTGCACATCCTTAAATAGCTGACATTTGTCAAATTCATGGATAGGTAGACCATGTAGAATGCATCTTATGTGAGGGTCCTGCTCTTGCCCCAAGTCTGGCTGGGCCTCCTGCATGAGGTCACAGGGCTCAGGGACTCTGCTGATCCCCACATTGGGAGTTGTACTGACTTCTCACAGCTCACAGCCAGCACATTGCCAGCAAACAATTCAATTGTTGAGGGTATCACATCATGCCAGGGAAAGAGAGATGAAATCCAAAATGCCTGGACTATTGCATGTATTTACTAAAGCATGCAGTTTATAGATCAGTTTGCTCTGTCTTCTCGAATCAAAGGACCTCAACTGTGTGAAAACCTCTGAAAATATTTGTGTTAAAAGCCCCTTGGTAAACACTCCCTGCAGTGCGTCTGGAGCACAAGGCAATTAAAAACGTTTTGTTTCAGTGCACTCTTCCCACGGAGGAGACGTGCACTGCCACGCAGCTGCCACACAGCCGCGCAGGGGTGCTGGGCCACAGCACCATCTACTCTCCCCGCTCAGCGGGGTGGCCAAGGCCCAAGCACACAACACAGTTATGTCAAAGGAGGGCTGGCCAAGATTGCTCCTTCTACAGTGTCTATTGATTTAATCTCACCTTTAATGGGGCACAGACTCTATCCCGTACAGATGGCAGGAAAGATTGTACGGAGGCGATTTCACTGATGACAAGAAAGGTAGATGCTACCGTTAGCCCAGGTCCCACCAAACAACCCTGGGGAACAACAGCCACCCATGCTCACATCTCTTTAAAAATTCTTATCATTGGCTGGGGGTGGTGGCTCACACCTGTAATCACAGCACTCTGGGAGGCTGAGGTGGGAGGATCCCTTGAGCTCAGGAGTTCAAGACCAGCTTGAGCAAGAGCAAGACCCTCCTGTCTCTACTAAGAATAGAAAAACTAGCTGGGCATTATGGTGGGCACCTGTAGTCCTAGCTACTCGAGAGGCTAAGGCAAGAGGATTGCCTGAGTCCAGGAGTGTGAAGTTGCTGTGAGCTATGAAGATGCCACGGCACTCTACCCAGGGCAATAGAGCAAGACTGTCTCAAAAAAAAAGAAAAAAAATTCTTACTATAAGAATTGTTGTATGTCTATGGCCTCCGTTGGATTGAAAGCCTTACCATTTATAATGCATACCATAATTAATGTAATTGTATAATATAATTCATAGAATGCATCTATAATCTCATTGTGTTTTTGTTCACTCAGCAAATAGTGTTGAGCTCAGGTGATACGTTTTAAAGGAGTTAGGCATCAGGAGACCGTGGAGAATGTGCCGAAAAGGCCGTTTCCTCTCATTTAATTTGCAATCCAGTGTGGTGGGGGTAGTGTTGAGAAATGACTCGGCGAAGGAGATGATTTCAGGCTGTGATGATTGCAGGGAAATCAATCCAAGAGGGGAGGGAGGTGGCTGGGTGTGTGGAGGTGGTGACCCTCCCAGCCCTCTCTGCCTGAGGTGGGTTCCCAGCGGGTTCTCTTGCTCAGCACTCGCGAGGTTTATGACCATTTCCTTGTCGCTCTGCGGTCTGTGCTCACAGCAACACTATTCTTAGTTGCTTGGTCATCTCTGGGCCCAACAGCAAGCTTGGCCTGGGGCAGTTAGTGCTTTTGAATGAATGAGTCCACATAGTGGGGGGAACTTTTGCCAACCGGCCTGGTCTCATGATGACTTTGGAATCATCTCAATCCTGTGCTCTTTGATTATTTTCGCCATCCTGCCATTCACTGTTGATGCTACACATTGGTGAATAAATCTCTAATTGCCTTCTACTCATTTTCTGGGTCACCAGGAGACTTTTTCCCCAACTAAATTATCTCTCGAGGGCAGGAGTATGTCTCTGTTCCCCCGTCACTCCTCACAGCCTGGGTATCTGAACACCGAGTGTCCGGGTCCAGCCCCGTGCTCTGTGCCGACCTGCCAGCGTCTTAGAATTTTACAATTCCTTCTGCAGTGACTGCTCAGGGTGGCTGTGTCCCTGGAAGGGAGAGAAGACACAGGTAATTGAAAGTCCCCATTCCAGGCATGACTGGCCGAGGCTAGGGGAGGGCACGGCAGGCTGGCTTTCACGTCTCGGGTTTTATTTCCTGTTGTTCCTTGTGCAGACTCTTTCAGAAACTCTCGGAGTTGGGAGGTTGTTCTGAGCCGTTTTGAGAAAAGCCAACCACAGAACCCAAGGCCCTTTGTGACTCGGTTCTGTCTCTCTCTTCCTCTGCCTCCTTCCTCCTACTTTCCTCTTGGAGACAATCAGCTCTGTTCCCAGTGGAATAAACCAGGGAAGTGATGTTTAAACGAGCTCCACACACACACCGTGTGCTGGTCAGCACGAGTGCACCAAGCAGTTCACACCTACTGGACTTTGTGAGGCAGTGAATTAGGTGATAAAGGATGGACTATGAGGCAGGCATAAAGGACCTGGAGGTGTTGCAATTATTTGCCAGCTGGAAGAAAAACTCGGACCCCACTTCAGGTATAAATCAGATGGTGATTTATTACACCTGTACAGGTGGGCTGCCACCCAAAGGGCCAACGGCCCCAAAGTGAGGGGCAGGTAGACTTTTATACCATTTTTGTTGCTATGCAAGGAAGCAGAAACAAAAGCAGGTTAGCTCAGGGGTGGGGCTTCAATCAGGGGGCTACAGCATGGCAACTGCGTGGCATATATTGTAACGGCTGGCATGGAGACAGCTTGGGAGATACAGTAGCCTGGGAACTTTGTGTAGGTCATTTTTTCCATTTTGTTTACCCATTGCTAGGGGGTTGGGGTTGGGGCAAGTTTGTCACCATTGTTTAGCCATTGCTAGGGAGTTGGGGGAACTTGGAGAACTTCCCTGTTCTATTCTGAAACCTTGCCTTTGAAACTAACTGAGTGGAACAAGCAGGGGACTAAGGCTGAAACAGGCTGAGATAAACCTGGGTCTTTTAGGGGGCTGCTCTTTATTACAGAGGGAGTGGCAGGAGTAATCTAGAGATGGCCGAGAGGAAGGCAGCACAGGCAGCCCTTGGGTTCTCTGTAGGGACACAGGTGTCCCCTCCTCTCGTCCCCTCCTTCAGAAATCCATTTTGTCTAGTATCCGTGGTTGGCAGAGCTTTCCCTGCAGTGGACTTTCCCTCACACTGAAAATGACGGCTCTTCCCTTCAGACATTTCAGTCCCTATCGTGCAACAAAGCTTGGCTGATGTTTTATCTCCTGTCCAGAGCAAGCTGTGTGGCAGGGTGAGGGGTGAACTGAAGTGGGTCAATAAGACATAGCTGGGGGTGAAGCCAGTGGCTCAAAGCAGTAGGGCGCCCACCCCATATGCTGGAGGGGGCAGGTTCAAACCCAGCCCTGGCCAAAAACTGCAAAAAAAAAAAAAAAAAAAAAAAATAATAATAATAATAAGACACGGCTGGGACACTTATTGGCTGTTAGATCTTGAGCGAGTTACTCAACGTCTTTGAACTTACATTTCCCCTTGTGCAAATGAAAATATAATAGTAGTTCCCACGCACTAGGAAAGGGTCCAGGAGCTTTTGCTGACTGGAGAGCGCTCTGAGCGTTAGCTAGTTGTGGTTGCCGTGGGTTGGTAACTGCCGCCAGAGTCTACACTGTAATTACAGAAGTGCCGTTGGGTTTCGTGCGGCCTTTCTCTTCCAGTGACTCCGTGTGCTATTAGGAGCACAGAACAGGTGGCCGTGTGTGATAGCTGAGCGCCGGATGTGGGTCCCTGGCACAGGCTTTATTAACTCAACACCTGCCACAAACTCCCTCTGCTTGGCCCGTGGACAGCACAGACATGAACAAGACATCTCAATGTAGTCACCGGTTTTTTTTTTTTTTTTTTTGCAGTTTTTGGCCGGGGCTGGGTTTGAACCCACCACCTCTGGTATATGGGGCCAGCACCCTACCCCTTTGAGCTACAGACGCTGTCCAATGACTGCCTTTTTTCTTCTAAAGAAATCCATTTTGTCTAGTATCTGTGATTGGCAGAATCATGTTCCCCCTCCCCACAAGGCTGTCTGTGTCCTAGTTCTTGGAACCTGTGACTATGTGACCAGACGTGGTAAGGGCAGGTGAAGACGCAGATAGAATGAAAGCCTGTAATCAGCCGATTTTGAGAGGCAGCGAGTATCCTGGATTACCTGTGTGGGTCCTGTGTCATCACAAAGGTCCTTAAAATGGAGGAGGGTGTCAGAGGGAGGTGGCCCGAGAAAGGTTGGCTTAAGTCTCTGGCTTTGAAGACCAGGCAGGAGGTCCCCAGGCAAGGAATGCAGGTAGCCTCCAGAAGCCAAAAAAGCAAAGAGGTGGAATGTGCCCTGAAGCCTTCAGAAAGGAACGCAGTGTACCAGCCACTGAATAAACATTCAATAGAAAATTCTGGGCCAGAGGAAGCAGACGCCAGTGGTCCTCACAGTCTCAGTCTGGGTGGGGGAACAATGTCACACAAATGGCTGAGGTTATGGCTCACCAGGACAGGTGCCCACATGTCTTCCACAATTCCAGCAGCGTAACAACACGTTGGGGAATCATACTGAGCCCCACCTGCTGCCCCCCACCCAGCCACCACCTTCTAGTACCAGAGAAAGGCAGGGCCAGGGCTGGGCGTGGGGGCCACTGTCCCCAGGGTGCTGGGGAGCTGCTTCATCAGAGGGAAGAACTTGACCGGTCATCACTGAAATCCCACCCCTGGCCTTTCCTCAGCCGGCCAGCAGGGTCATTCTGTCTTTTTTTCTGTCTATCAGCAGGAAAGACATCAGAGACATTTACCAAGCCCAGCTAATCAGTTCAGCATTCAATTAATTAGGCAATCATTTTTGTGCACTTGATTTTCATTACAGTGAGTTTATTTTTGTTTCTTGTGTAGGAAAAAAAGCAGGTGCTCACATTTAGCTTCATCAGCTTCCTGTGGCTGTTCGATTCACGTATTATTTTTAAAATAGGTTTATTCTGGGGGGAAATGTGACCTGGAAAGTCCCACTCAAATTCCCTCCCCAGCATTGTTGCTGGTTTTGTTGTGGCTCTCTCCCCCAGCGCCGGGTGGGTTTAAAATACAAACGGAGCTGCTTGGCGTCACATCTGCCATCACCGAGGTATTTGTTTTCTCTGACGAGTTTCACCTTTTCCTTTCTGAGGTAGGAAAGGAGCCTGGATTTAAAGCCACCGAGAATCTCTGGACCAGGCGAGGCCCAGCTTAGATCCAGGCCAAGGTTATTTCCCGAAAGCGAGTCTGTGCACCTGCTGCCATCTCCGAGGCCCCCCTGGGAGGCTCCCAAAGTGTCAGGCGGGAGTGCGCCAGAGTGAACAGCTGGAATAATAACCCTCTTTCCCACATTTCTTGCTCCTCCAGGATCAAACCCTTCAGTGTGGAGCTGAAAATTATACCAGCAGGAAAACACTGCTCCAGGAACTGGAGTTGACTTCAGGTACAAGTGTAAACAGGCTTCTCCATGTCCATGTTAATTACTTTTCCTGAGTCTTACCCTAAAGGGAAGAGACACTTCAGTGTGCTCTCTGTTTTCAGTCGATGTTGGTGTGGACGTCTTCCAATCAGACTGTGCTGTGCAGCCTGCAAACCACCGCAGGGACTGTAACGTGCCCCCGCCTCGCCCTCCCCGGTGCATGGTGCATTTTCCCTTTGTTTGTGATATGAAGGGTTAATATGAAAATAGAGGTTCTTGAGGCATCCTAGAGTGCCTCTTTAGATTTCCATGGAAACCACGCAGTACAACTATGTGAAGAATGTTTGTAAGTTAACTAGAAATGTTATCCTCCAAAGACTTAGGGTCATTCTGCTTTACGAAAACCTTTTTCTTTTTCTTTTCTTTCTTTCTTTTTTTTTTTTTTTTTTAGTTAGGGGTAGGGTTATTTTTTAAGGAATTAATAACACCTCTTCATCTGCCTCCTATCCTTTGCCACACAGTCACAGAGTGTTGCTTTTTCTTTTTTTAAACTATCTAACAGAGAAGTTATTTTGTGGCATTTCTAATGCAACTCCTTGAGGGTTTTACACAATGGCAGGCACACACAAACAAGGTCTTTTTTGAAACAAAGTTCTTCCTCCCCAACCTCAGAAACAAGAGTTATTTCTTTCTTCTAATTTAAAGCCACTTGGAATTGCTCCCGGGTGCAGGGTCACCACCCTGGGACCACGGCAATGCATTGCACAGGGACTCAGCTGACAGCTAAACGCTCTGAGCAGTCGGAGGGTCATGTGCTGAGGAGGCTGCTGAGCTCTCGGCAACTTTTTAGCTCACATCAATTGCTCTTGGTCATTTGGAAACCTCCTAAGGGCATCGCAGCTGGAGGATGAAGAAGACACAAAATTAGGGTTTTTGTCACTGCTGTGTGATTTCATTAAAGGGTGTTAGCTCTCCACAGCCTGGATTCCCGAGCCAGGCAGGTTGGGGAGGGCAGGAGCCGGGCAGCTCTGAGCAGAGTGAGGCCAGGGTGGCCGGTGGGCCCCCCAGCATGACCTCTCCTGTGGTGTCCTTGGTGACACTGTGGTGCTCTGCCCAGAGGGGCCACCCCAGCCCCCTTGCCGGGTCAGAGGCCTGTCCCCAATGTATGTTGTGGCTACTGGGAGCTCTCAGCTGCCCCCCACTCCCCAGGAGAGCTGCCCTCAGCTGCAGGGGCCATCTCACAGGGACATGCCCTCTCGAGGACTGACTGACTCAGGTACAAAGGCTGCTGGGTCAGCATGGCTGGCCTGCCCCACAGAGCACGGGGTGCCCTGGGCCCTGCCCTGGGATCATGCCTGAGGGGAAAGAAGGCCTCTTCCTCCACTGCCTTTCTTGAGACAACACTTCCAGGTCAGAATCCTTCCAGGGAGCCTGCCTTGCCGCCAGTGCTAATCCGAGTCAGGTGGCCTCTGTTATAGGTTCAACTGTGTGCCCTTCAAAGATGCTGAAGTCCTGACCCCAGCACCTGGGAATGTGACCTTACTGGAAACAGGGTCTTTGCAGCTCATCAGGTCTAGAGGAAGCCATTGAGATGGGCCTTGATCCAACATGAAGTGCCAAGGACAGTGTCCCTCCTCGACCACAGTCAGTCTCCCCCGAGTCCTCTTCTTTGCCAGGCCCCTTCCCGTCTGGCCTGCTCAGCCCAGTTACAGCTCGAGTTCTGCGGAGTCAACCTGGAGAACTCACCCTCGGTGGCCCCCCCCTGCCCCTCACTCAGCTCCTTGACTGTAAATACCTCGATGTTGTTGCTGTGTTTAGGGTCAGGTTCGGTCTCTCCCCGGTTGTAAGAGTCCTGGACAAAGGTGTCCTTGCTATTCGAAGAAGTGTCAGAATAATTATATCTTTTATGTCATATGAGAAGGAGAAATCTGGACACAGAGGCCCCCACAGGAGGGAGAACACCGTGTGAAGAGGGAGGCAGAGGCTTGATGACAAGGTCAAGGGCAGCCAACGACCACCAGAGGCCAGAGAGATGCTGGAGAGAGGCCCCGGGAAGACTCCCTGAGCCTCACGGGAGCCCACCCCCCTACCATCTGCCCTTCTGGCCTCCTGGACTGGGAGCACGTGTGCTTCTGCTGGCGAAGGCCCCGTCTGTGGCCTTCTTATTCCAGCAGCTGTAGGAAAGCGACACATCACTGGTGCTGTTGTGCTCTCGGCACTGTCCCCTGTGCCCCTCCACCCTTGCCTGTTCTTTGCTTGGGAGACTGGTCCTGGGTAGCTCGTCCCAGTGGCTGAGTTTCTTGCAGGGTGTGGGGACCCTCAGGGGAGGTGGACTGGTTGCAGGAGCCCCCAGGGGAGGAAGGGACAGAGTGTGGGCTATTTTCTGAACTGTGCCCACCGCTGGGTGGGTGTCCTTCTAAGGTGGGTTCTCACTGGCACTATGCCGTCCTTTCACCCTGAGCTGTCACAAGCTGGAGACTCACATGCTCTTGGGACATCTGGACCCGTCTCCAGCCAGAGTTCCTGCAGGACAGTGCTGGCCGAGGGGCAAACACGGCCCCAGGGCCTCTTCAACGCGTGTTTCAGCGTGAACGATGGTGTTCACCTGCTTTCCAGTCCTCAGGAATGCGACTGGATGGAGCAGTGTGACACCGTGAGGGAAGCCCACCGCCCAGGAGACTGTCAGTTCCGTTAACAGCTCTCTCGGGATGATCAGTTGTCTCTGTGGGAATGAGTTACAGTCACTGAAGGGCTGGCTGAGAAGGATGGAGTCGTCCTGGTCGGGAAGCTGGTTTTCCTTCTTTGGTCTGCATTTAAATGCTTCATCTCTGTGTGGGGAACGTGTCAATGTTGCTGCTGCTGTGATTGGATGCAAAGTCACCAGAACAGGCTTTTCAGTGTGAGACTCACCAGCCCCAGGTGGCAGCGTCCTGGCCGGCGGTGGCAAGTGGGCAGCAGGGTCAAGAGATGGGAGAAGATGCCAGAGACACCAGGTCATCCGCACAGGGTGTCGCTGACTTTGTCTTCCTGGGAAAGCGTCCCCTGAGGTCGAAAAGGCCACCATTCACTTCCAACCCCTCACTGTGTCCCTGAGACGTGCAGGGACCCCCCCAAAGGCATGTGTGCACCTCCTCCCCCGCCTCTTGCAGGCCCCCCTCCTCCAGCCACACAGAGCGCCTGCCCTCTGTGACCACCTCTAGAAATTCCTCTCTGCCCATGGGGCAGACGCAGTGGCTGTGCAGCACTTCCCAGCACATCCTCAGCTTCTGCAGTGTCCAGACTCCCTCAGAGTGACATCACGCTGGACCAAAGGCTTTGCACCTGACCCTTCCCTGCTGTGTCTGCCCCTGTGGTCCAGCATCAGAGCCTGTGGCTTGCTGGGCTGTCCCCCTACCCCACCATCCCCCTGGAACATTCCTCAGCTCGCTGCCTAATTTTGTGAGGTCAGTGTCCAGATGCCCCTATGGACAGGTGCCCAGTCCACATGTCTCATCTGAAAGGTTTGTGGGTAGGTGGCTTGTGTGTGGGAGTGCTGGCAGGACAGAATGGCCAGAAGCCGGGCCCCGAAACAGCTCCATTCCCGAGCTTCCTACCTTGTATGCTCCCGGGACCAATCCTGGGTCTCTTAGTTTAAACGCTGTGCAACTTGTCACCCTCTGTGGTGACAGTCCTGCCTTGTCACTCTGCCGTGGCCAGGGTATATCTCACCAGCAGGTCAGCAGGACAGCGCTCAGCCCCTTTTTAGACTTGAGGGGCTGGAATCTTGGGATGTGAAGTGGCCTCTTCAATCCAGGTGACAAGGAGACTCTGCTGGTTAAAAATTCCATGTCATGGATATTAAATCTGTGTCTCTCAATATGTGTTCTGCAGAAAGCTACTTAGGTGGATTATAGGAGATGTTCTCTGAATACAGAAGCCAGGCTATACAAGACAGGGAGTGTCAGCACGGGGCGTCCGGAGCCACGGAGCAGCTGTGACATGCACAGATTCAATCTCTGGATCTGCAGTTGCTTCTTGGACACCCCAGGACATCTGAGGGTCATGTCAAGAAAGTTATCTTGATTAAATCACACACTGTAGACACACAGAAAAACTCACATTGTACCCACCCATGTGCGCAGTCATAACCCACCAGTCAAAAATGATGTTAATAATGCTTGTTCTTATTTTCTATTTTTTATTTCTTTTTTGCAGTTTTTGGCCAGGGTTGGGTTTGAACCTGCCACCTCTGGTATATGGGGCTGGCGCCCTACTCCTTTGAGCCAAGGGCACCGCCCAAATACTTGTTTTTAAAGAAAGAAAAATAAAGTCAGCTAAATGAGTTTCTTGCCATCAGCTGTCTTGGACGCACTAGGGGAGAGTGGTCCCAGCTGGTGTGGCTGTCTCTCTACCAGCCTCTGTCCGCTGAAGCCCTCTGTGGCCATGGACAGGTAGTTCCTAGAGACCTGGGAGTGCAGGTCACTCTGACCCCTCCACCTGTGGGTGTGGGAGTTGGGAGCACATAGCCACCTTCTGTGGGGGGGCCTGAGGCAGCCTCCTGTGGTTGTGTGTGGCTCTCGGCTGGGGAGGATGGGGTCCCCAGTGCCCACAGCTCCTTCCCGCCCTTTCTTTGCCCTTTCTCCCCCCACCACCTCCCTACCTCCCACTGAGCCCCTTGACCACCGTGGGAGCTTCTGAGTCCTTCCCAAGACCTCCCGCGTGGGTGCCCCAGTCCCATCTCAGGGTTGGCTTTTGGGATAACTTGATCTAAGGAGCTTGTGCTTACCAAGTGCTTCCTCAGTGCCAGGCCCAGGGCTAGCTGGTTTCCGGAGAACTTTGTGTGCTTTATTTTCCCCTCTAGCACCTTGACCCTGAGGGCTGTTCACCTCTATTATAGGCCAGGGGGTTGGGGGGCAGGGATGGGTTTACTGAGGCCTGAAACTTGTTCAATTTTGAATATGCTCCTTAAGAACAATTATGTCTGACTATGCTTACCTGTTTGGAATGAGAAAATAAATAATGAAAAATCATAAGTTATAAAAACTCGATAAATACCACAAATGTCAAAACGCTACATCAATAGTTCTGTTGTTTCATTCAAACACCTGACCGAGCTGTGGCCTGGTGTCCCCACATCCTGATACGGCCCAGTAGGTGGCTGGAGAAGTTGGGGGGCCCTTCCTGCATGGGCAAACTACCTGTCGTGTTCTAAAATTTGTGTGTTAAATCCTAACCCTCAGCACCTCAGATGGGACTGTTCTTAGAGATGGGGGTCTTTAAAGAGGCAATTAGGTTAAGTGAGGTCATCAGGGAGGAGATAACGCAGACAGGGACTGAAGGAGGATGATGTGACGACATGGAAGCAGGCTGCCGTCCACAAGCCTTGGAGGGAGGTGGGGGGGGCACTGACCCTGCCACCCGGGGATGTGGGGCATCCAGTTCTGGGGGCTCACACACTAGCATGTCTATACCACATGGGGAAGTGGCTGTGATTGCGGATCTATACCCTGGACTTGAACTACAGGTATCCCCAGCTCAGCTTGCTCTTGGCTAGATCCCAATGCCCAGGCCACGATACTGATGCTGGGGCCAAGGGCCACTAGTGTGCGTGGCAGGGAAGGAGGGATGCTGTGGGTCCACCTTCCTTGGCTTCATGAATGGCTTCAGCTGCTCAACCCAGAGGCCCTCGGCCCCCACATTCTCGGGAGAAGATCACCCCCTGGGGGTCGGATTCTCCCCTTCCTCCCTCAGCAAGGCATCCAGTCAGGGGCCAGGCATGACAATGTCATGTGGCTGACCCTCAGTATCGATGGTATCACCCCAGATCTAACCAGCTCTGGACACCCCTTCTCCCCAGAGCCCTAGGGTTCCATTAGAGAGGGCTGCGGCTTTCCTGACGTTCACACAACTTATGGGAGACTAAAAAACTGATAGATATTCCAGAAGCTCTGGTAGGATGATGGACATATAATCATCCCCACAGGCCTAGGAGACATGAAGAGGGAGAAAAGATGGTTTTTAAGAGAGGTCAGAAATCCAGGAACACAGGGATGAAATTGTAATAACCGCAGCCACATGTTTGCATTCTCCAAAGCACTCTCCCAGGCCGAGGGTGTAAACAGATTTCAAAAAGCTTTGCTTAAATGCATTAGGCTTGGGGGAACATTATAATATCTTCATAATGTAATCTGTGTTTTACAGGCTCGGAGAGATCAGATAACCGTCCACTGCCTGGGAGGCTTCTCAGGAGACGGAATCTTTTGTTCCAAATGCTCTTCCCCCATTGTCACAGTGTCACAGTGCGGTGGGGGCCCCACAGGGCACAGGATGGGGGGGATAGGCAGGTGGAACCCAGACGTCTCTGCAGTGTTCTGACATCCCTTCGTTCTCACGGCCACCCTTAAGTAGGTGTAAATCCTTGCACACATTCCTGTTTGATAGCGCTCTATAAATTTCCTTTGGTTTCCTACTCTTTCCTACCAGGTGTTCCGTGAGAAGATCTCAGGTGTACCTTGAAAAATTTTAAAGATCATTAATTAAGTTATTTTCAAAAGAAGTTCAAAGCATAGTTATTCTTTTTTTTTTTTTTTTTTTTTAATCAACATAATTTAAGTGTGTATGCAGAAGTTTAACTATAAGTTCACCTGCACCATGAGATGGAAAAGGTTAAAAACCACTTTCCTGCAGTGCCGGTGCTAAGGCCCTGCCCCCCACCTGTGGTTGGGAGCACCCCCCACCCTCTACCTAGACAGCCCTCCCATGGTGGATGCCAGTGCAATCACGGATGCCTCTGTGATGAAAGACTCCCTACAGGCCCATGGATACGATTGTGGGCACGCTTCTGAGAGCTCAGCCCTGATGCGGGTTGGCTGAGGCAGGAGCTCTGGTTTGTATGGGGCGGTTTATTTTATTCTTCATTTGTAGAGATTTGTATGTAGTCTGGAATTAGTTGTTTGATGGTTATACGTCTTATGCACTGAATGCATAAACTCACCCCCTCCTTATACATTGAAACTTCAGTCCCCAGTGTGGCTGCCTTTGGAAATAAGGCCCTAAAGGAAGTAGTAAAGATAAATGAGGTCATAAGGGTGGGGCCCTGATCAGGGAAGGTTAGTTCCCTGATCAGAAGAGATGGCAGAGAGTTTTCCCTCCTCCCCTCCTGTGTTCATGCTCTGAGGAAGGCCCTGTGGGGACACAGTGTGGGAGACAGCCCTCACCAGAAGCTCCCGTGTGGCATGTCACTGTTGGAATTCCCGCCTCCAGAACTGGAAGAAAGCAGCGTCTGTTGTTCACGCCTCCAGTTTGTGGGGCTTTGTCACAGCAGCCTGGGCAGATGGAGACCCCTTTGCTACAGGTGTCTTACAATCCCACTTTTATCATGGTGTCTCTTAGATGATTATTTTATAAGATGATCTTAGAAGAAATCTCCTACTTGAATATTGTCAAACGTATCAATCCTTTTCGTATGTTTTTTTTCTGCATCTTGTTTAAAAGAAAGAATTACTTCCCTATCTGATGTCATGTGGATGGGCTCTCTGCTCTCTTTGAAAGGAGATTCATTGCTGGTTTCCCATTCAGGGGTTTAATTCATCTGAAATGTGTTCTTGTGTGTGTGACAGAGGAGCACGGCTTCCCTAAGCCTGACAACAGTTCTACCCACTGGGGAGAGCTTGAGGTGGGGGAAGCTTCCTGGGAGGGATCCCTCATCTCCTGTCTCCACCACCCCATTTTCCCCCGTCCTCCCTGCCTGTTAGACTGGCAGACGTGGGAGGCAGCCTTGGTTCTTAGCCACTTCTTTTTGGCTGGTAAGCTAGTTCCCTGGCTTCTCCATGCCCCTCCTGGACAGGTCCACCCCTTACCAGAGGGATATCTGCCCCCTGCAGAGTTCTCTGGGACTGCACGGGAGGCTGTGCCTTTCTGGAATGTACTCAGCAGAATTGCCTGTTCCTATGCTAGACCCGTATCCTCCATGTCTGTCCTCACTAACAACAAAGGTGATATTTCAGACCTTCCTAGCACTTTGCTTCCAGAGTTTTATGTTTCCATATGTTTGGAAGCCAGGAGAGAAAAGAGGTTCTCAAAAATGTCCCTCCAGGATGGTGTGAAGTCATAACATGTCAACCTCGTTTTATCATGAGACTATTCTTACCCCTCTGGTCTGAAACACTGGCCCTGTGCTCCACCAGGCTCCTGGGCACAGGTGGTGGAGCTGTCTTCTGTGCTGGGCCTCTGCCCTCCTTCCTCATTTCAGTGACGGGAGCTCCTGCCTCAGCTGCAGTAAGAGACACCGGCCACTCTTGTCTCTTCTCTTTCAAAATATTCTTGACTATTCCCAACTCTTTATTCTGCCATAGACATTTCAGAATAGGTTTGTTAAATTTTATGAAAAATCCTACTTAGGTTTTTATTGAAATTGCATTGACTTTATAGATGAATTTGGACAGGATAGACAATTTTTTATGGTATGATCTCTTTATTTCATTTCCAACGAAAGTCAGTTGTCTTCATGACATCTCACACATCTGTGAGATTTATAGTCATAGCTTATGCTTTTTTTATATTGTAAATGCTGTATTTTTAAAGCAATGTGTTTTGTGATTGTTTATTGCTGGACTAACGGCATGCTGCCAATTTCGGGGGGGCTGGACCTCCAAATGAGAAGCTCCATGGAGTTGTTTCTTGCATTCTGCCGCGAACTCCTGTCTCCAGGTTTCTGCGTCGTCAAGCGGAACAGCGGTGAGGAACAAGGGTTTTGGTTCCTCCTTTTTCAATCCTTGTAACATTTATTTGTTTTTTTCTTGTCTTACAGTGCTGGTCAGGACCTCTGGCACAATGCTGAATGCAAATGCTTATCCCTGTCTTGTTCCTTGTGTTAAAGCCACCGCACTGCCGTGTCTCTGTAAAATGTGATGTTTGCTTGTGTGTTCTAGCAAATGCATTTGGTCACAGTGGATTTCATGACCCCCAATAAAAACAAAACAAAACAACCTTTTGATTCAGTGACGAGTGCCCACGTACATGTGTGAACAGACAAACAACTGAAACAGACACTACCTCAGATTTTATTTATCCTGACGGCATGGGACTTATTCTGGCAGTTTCTATTCTAATCATTTTCTTTCATGAAATGTGCTAAAATCTATGACATAAGCAGGTGCAGTGGCTCAAAGCTGTAATCCCAGCACTCTGTGAGGCTGAGGTGGGCGGATTGCTTGAGCTCGGGAGCTCGAGACCAGCCTGAGCAAGAGTGAGACCCTGTCTCTACTAAAAATAGAAAAACTAGTCAGGTATGGTGGCAGGTGCCTATAGTCTAGGAGAGAGAAGAGGATCACTTGGGCCAGGAGTTTGAGGTTGCTGTGAGCTATAATGATGCCACAGCAGTCTACCTAGAGCGATCAACTGAGTGAGACTCATTCTCAAAAATAAATAAATAAATAAATAAATAAATAAATAAATAAATACTATGACATTTTCTCTCGTCAAAAATTACCATGACTCTGTAATGCAGAGCAACCCATAGTTTGAAAACAACAACAACTTTGCTTTGGCAGGTCTGTAAGATAAGGACATTTTCTACTTGTAGGACAATTTATTTCATTTTGCTTCTTAATCACGAATGGGGCTGGACATGAAGTGTGAGAGGGAAGTGGCTAACCTGGTCCAGGCTCCATGGAAAGGTGGCACTGTCCCCTGCTGGTGGGGGAGAGTGAAATGCCCATCAGGCCCCGGGTGCAGGCCTGACCCCCATCGTTCACTAGTACAGACCACTCTGCAGCGCTGGGCTCTGGAGATACGAAGACTGATAAGATAAGTTTGTGCTGTGCACACACCGTCACCCTGTCCCAAGCAGCCCCTGGACTAGTGGGGGCGGCAGGGGGGAAATAGCACCAGGGCAGGAGAAGACCCACACCACTGGGGCAAGAGAACAGACTTCCTGGAGGAGGGAACACTCAGAGGGGGAGAATCTAAGGGCACAGAGAGAAATCAAGGGGACCCTCGCCAGCAGCAGGGCAGCAGGGTCAAGGTCACTGGGGTGAGAAGCAGCTTGTTTCCAGAACGGGCCACAGACATTCCAGTGTGGCTGGAAAGCAGAACCCTCTCAGAGAGGAAAAAAGAAAGGATTATATAAATAACCACTTCTTTTGTCTGTTCTGGATTCCTCTTTATTAATACTAGACCTCATCATTTACATTTAATTTGTTAGTGTTTAATATCTAATTGCTCATCTCTAATTCACCCCTAGTCTTGCATGGAACAAGTCTCCCTCTGCACAACTGAGCAGACAAAAGACACACTCTGCCAACCTGCAGCACAAAGCGGGAGGGGTGGCACACACCCCGGGGCCTTCCGATGGCCTTCTGTCCCCTGTGCTACTCACAGAGGCTTTGGATGACGTCACCTCATGGACCAGGAGGTCACTTTGCTCGTTGCACATTCCCAGACCCAGAGTGATGGGGCAGAGTGGAGGAGCAGAAGGCCCAGAGGACACTCACTGCGTGCGTGAGTGTGTGCGTCTGTGTGTGCGTCTGTGTGTGCGTCTGTGTGTGCAGACAAATAATTTGGTGCGTGAGGAATGCTCCATCCTGTGGAATACACATCCTCCCAGTAGCATGTGACACACAGCACACAGCCTAGAGCAGACACCTGTGTGCTTCCCGTCCTCCCAGACAAGAGTACCCCACTGAGAGGCGCAGACCCGTACCCACCGAGGGCCCGTGGGTCAGCAGTCCAGACACAGAGTCGGGGTACAGCTGGGCTGGGCTCAGATGGTCTGGAGGTTCCGGACAAGACACTGTGTCGGAGCCCCGTGGGCTGCTGGCCCTACTTCCTCTCTGGCTGTCAGGGAAATGCCTTCCCGCCCCGAGTGCCTCCTCCTGCCCTTCCTGCAGCGACCTGAAGCCGGGTCTCCCCACACGGCAGTCTCCTTGTTCGTTCTCCTGCCACATTTCTGTGGGTTCCTCCAGCACTTGGAGGGGCTCATGTGGTTGCACTGAGCCCACCCTCTCTCCACACACAGACACACAAACCTGGTGTGTCACCAGTCTGCCGGGCACCAACCACGTGCTGGTGCGGAGGGAAGGACCTATGGGGACAGGCACACTTTCCATGAGAAAGGGACAGTCCAGATGAGATCTGTGGAATGAGAGGTTCTGACCCGGTAAAGAAACACGCGAGACAAGAGCAGGTGGATGGAGCAGGGGTCGGGAGACTCGCAGGTGTTGGGCACCAAGGTCCTGGCAGATGCCTGCAGGCGGGAGCAGAGAGGGCTGAGAGTGGAGGGCAAAAATCCTGGAGAAGAAAGGGAATGACATTTAGACAGATTATTCTGGAGGGCTTGTGATTCTATTAAGATGGCAGATCACATGACTCAGTACATGTCCCCAGATGAGCTGGATAAAATATAACAAAAATGTATTTCAAGTGCATATGAGATCCCAAGGAAGAGTGGAAATCACATGGTTTCAGAGATGAAGAGAGAATTAAAAGCCAGTATGACAAGCCCTGAGCTATGGCTGCTATTCCAAGGTTGGGGGGGGGGCAGGCAAGGGGGTCAGATGGGGGCAGGTAACAGGGTCAGGTAGGGGCAGGTGAAGTGGGCAGGTGAGGTGGGCAGGTGAGGAGGGCAGGTGAGGAGGGCAGGTGAGGTGGGCAGGTGAAGTGGGCAGGTGAGGAGGGCAGGTGAAGTGGGCAGGTGAGGTGGGCAGGTGAGGTGGGCAGGTGAGGTGGGCAGGTGAGGAGGGCAGGTGAGGTGGGCAGGTGAGGTGGGCAGAGAGAGGGAAGGATGGAGGGGATGGAGGGTCACAGTGTATGACATGCCTCGTGGGGGCAGGACACAATTATAAGAGGGAATTTGCCTAACAAATGCAATCAG
>CAUYPK010045567.1:0-20484 GCA_963574355.1 Loris lydekkerianus
CCCTGGCATGTAGGGGTAGGGAAAGCCTTTTAAGCAAGAGAAACCAGGCATACACATGAGACCATGAAGACCAGCATGGACACATTGTGGGTAGGGCACAATGAGTACTTGAGATAGAGAATAATGTACTTTACATTCTGAGAGAGTTTCATGTTTGGAATGGAAAGAGGCAGATTGCAGCAAGGAGTAGAGAAAGACAGAAAGCTGAGCTGACGGCGACTCCTAAAGGCTTTCAACAGCATGAGCAGGCAATAGCCTGGAAACTACTGAACATTTCTAATCTGGTCGGGTAATTACAACAAGGTTCTCTGTCTCACATGCCTGCAGAGGCCAGGTTCTTCATGTAAATCATAAGGAAGCCACGTGGAGGCGATGATGAACTAAGTCCATTAAAACAGGCTGCGCAGCCCAGCTCCAGGGTGTTTTTACCATGGGGGATACAGGCCAATATACCTAGATCTGTAAATTCTTTAAAAGAAGCCGGGAAGACAGCTACACAAAATTCCTAATTTCTGAATATTGTCAACTAAAATAAAACAAAGTTTTCAAAACTCAAAGATTCTATTGGGCCAAATAACACACTTCCATGAGCTGGGTTTGTCTGATATGTGAACATGTCTAGGTTTTTAATCAGCACTGAACAATGCTGCAAAATAAACTACCTGCACGTACACGTAAGATGCCATTTTTATGGTTTCATCACATTAGATTTTTAAGCCAGATTTGAAAACCCAAAGTATTTACAGGGTCACTTAATTGCAACATGGTTCAGGTGATAGGCTGCATTTAATGACTCTGTGATTAGAAGTCTACCCCAGGACTACAGCTGATTTATTCAGTGAACTTGAATAAGGTCATTAACCATAGTTTTGCTTCAGCATCTGTGTCTGTAACACAAAGATAGAAACAGCTGAGCTGCTGCAAGGACAGCTAACTGAAGGGACTTAAAACACATAGCTTCCTCTCAAAACAGAGTGTCCAAGAATTCACAATAATCTATCTGCCATTTTAAAATTGGTTTCATTTGAACGATTCTCATGAAATTTGCCAACAGTACCAGCACACCAGGATTGAGAAAATGACATTTGAACTTTATCAGCTGAGTGGAAGCGTTTGCAGGATTGTAAAACAAACAATCTAAGATACTTTTTTATAAATCACGATGTACATTTTCCAACCAAAGAACACTTCTGTTACCAGTAAATATATTTTTTCAATCACTAGGCTCTTAAACTAACTTACTTTTAATGCATGTCCAATATTTTCATGCTAATTCCTTCTCAGGGAATAAATTGAGGGGGAAAGGTCATATTTACTTCTCTGTTTATCTACTTAGGAGGCTTCATTTGAGATTTTAAACAGGAGTTATCTGCATATGATTTTTCAGTCAAGGCTTTGAAGAAGTATAGCAGTTGTGCTGCTATAATTTGTAGAAGGATGCATTCAGTTAACTGTAATGGGCTCTTTTTTATTTGATTCCAAAATATATTTAATATTTCTATACTATATTGCCTAAATCTAAATGTGTTCTGCACAAATATGCAAAATAACTGTAATTTTAGCAGTTTCTGTTAAACTAATACATTTTATGTACTCCAAATTTCTACATAGCATGTGTTACCTTGTTTCTCTGATTCATTGATAGGAAAGCCTTTTTCTCTCAATATGGGTTATTATCAATTATGAGTAACTCCTTCAAGCTATCCAAGCTATGAATGACATTAAAAGATTATCTTTGTGTGGCAGCTCCTGTGGCTCAAGGAGTAGGGCGCTGGCCCCATAGACCAAAGGTGGTGAGTTCAAGCCCAGCTCTGGCCACAAAAAAAAAAAAGATAACCTTTGTGTTTATTGTTTGCAAACTTTGTAAATTTTTCTACAGCATTGTAAGTTAGTTGACGGCTCCTCTCGAACCGTATAAGTACTTTCTCTAAAGCATATACAGCTTTTACACAAGAAGTGTACACAGTTCATTTTTTTAGGAGTAAAAAAAGTAAAAGTAAGTATTATGACATGGTTCCCACTGTATCCTCTTCACCTCTACTTCTTTCTCTTTAGCCAGAGACCACCTGCTCCAAACATTTCACCCTTCTGGGGGCTACATTCTTTCTTTCTTTCTTTCTTTCTTTCTTTCTTTCTTTCTTTCTTTCTTTCTTTCTTTCTTATTTTTTTTTTTTGAGACAAATTCTTACTATGTTGCCCTGGATAGAGTGCTATGGCATCACAGCTCACAGCAACCTCAAATTCTTGGGCTTAAGAAATTCTCTTGCCTCAGCCTTTCAAGTAGCTGGGACTACAGGCACCCGCCACAATACCCAGCTATTTTTTGTTGCAGTTCTGATTGTTGTTTTAACTGGCCTGGGCCAAGTTTAAACCCACCAGCCTTGGTGTATGTGGCTGGTGTCCTACCCACTGGGCTATGGGCACCGCCAAAGCTACATTCTTATTTGCAACTTTTTCTTCGCATCCCTCTGCTTTATTCAGATCTGATTCAGTTGACATCTGGGTACATTTCTGACCCTCCACCCTCCTACACAGCTTCCTGGCTACTCTGCCCTAGCCCATCTTCTAACTGCACCCTTAGTCTTTCTCGCCCACTCCTAAATTCCATCCCTTGCTTTTTTATTGACCTTTATGCTTGGAACTACCTCCCAGGAACATTCATAAACCTTCTTACCACACTTCCTCGATGCACTTCTCCAGAAGAGCTTTCTATTCTGAGTTTCTGGGTTCTGTCTGCATGTTACACTCTGAGCTATTCCAGCCTGGGTATGGTAATTCACTTTTCTTTCTTCCCTGAAACATTTTTATTTGTTGCTTTAATTCTTTTCTGGATACTTTTTAAAAACATAGAAGTAATGTGGTAATCTGCATTGATATGTGTTAAATAAACACATATAACTTTTAAGTAAATAAAGGGAACATCTGAGCAGAAATAGTCCTATTGCCTGATAGCCATATGCAATAGTGATTGCAGAATTAAAATTGTTCTTCACACTGGGAAACTTACATCCTCGCTACAGTATTTTTATAACCACTGATATCAGGAATTTTGAATTTTTAAATAAAAGTGGCAGGGTGACTAAAATGATTTTTAAAACTGTCTTTATTCTAGACACTAAGAATACCCCATTCTTAGAATCTTTGAGTAATTTTCACTCCACATAGTATGTGACTTGAATTAAACTGGATGCCTTTCAATCACTTGAAAGCAAACACTGTTATATATTTTTTGCAAAAGAAAAATTGCCAAGCTAGCTTGTGGGGGCATTCTATGTCATTTACTGGTTGCAATAAGGCTTCTTTGCAGTTTTTAAAATCTTAAATTCTCTTTCTACATCTATTGTAATCAGATATAAATGAAATGCAAAAATAATAATAATCAATAGCAAACAGTGGACTCATTGCAAATGAAGGTCATAGGGCACACTGCCAACCTCTTCTTTCTGTGATGGCTTCTAGCCTGGAGTAAGATTGACACTAAATAAACCATTCACTGTCTTGCCTAAGGGCTGCAAATTTAAAAAAAAAAAAAAAAAAAAAAAAAAAAAAAAGGCCTTTGTCCAAAAATGTAAAGATAGTGAAGAGAAAATGTGGAGGTTCAATGTCCTCATAATTTGGTCTTCTCCAATCATTTTGTCAAGCACTATGACTCCCCCACCCCCACTTCTATTGCTTTTTTTTTTTTTTTTTCAGGGACCTAAACTTGCCCCAACACACAGACTGGAGTATAGTGGTGCTATCATAGTTCACTTCATCCTTGAACTCCCAAGTTTAAGTGATCCTCTCACCTTAGCCTATAGAATATGTAGGCCTACTGGATTATGCCACAATGGTCAGCTAAATTTTTTACACAATTTTATAGAAATGGGGTCTCACTCTTTTGTCCAGGAAGGTCTAGAACTTTTGCATTTAAGTAATCCTCCTGTCTCAGCCTCCCAAAGTGCTGGGATGGTAGGCAGGAGCCACTGTGCACAGGCTAAACTTCTATTGAGCTTAGATCACATGTCACTTATCGTCACAGTCGATCATACCATCTTTTCTTTCTCTGTGTGTTTGTCTTCCTTCCACATTATTATGTAGAATTGCTAGTGTCAGGAATCATAGAGTCTTGTCTGCTTGGCACCTGTAGCACAGTGGTTATGGCACCAGCCACATACACTGGGGATGGTGGGTTCAAATCAAGCCTGGGCCTGCTAAAACAACAATGACAAATGCAACAAAAAATAGCCAGGCACTGTGGCAGGGGCCTGTAGTCCCAGCTACTGGGAGGCTGAAACAAAAGAATCACTGAAACCCAAGATTTTGAATTACTGTGAGCTGTGATACCAAGGGACTCTACCGAGGGCTACATAATGAGACTTTCTCTCTCTCTCAAATAAAAAATTAAAAAAAAAAAAAACCTTTATTGTCACTTCAGCATTACTACAATGAAAATTCATTGAAGGCATAGTAAATAAGAAAGACCCTGTCTTGTCCTCAGAGAACAGAAATCTAGGGGGAGAGAGCAATGCAAGCAAATAGGCAAGTACCATAAAATATGTGTGGGAGCTAGCAGAAAATTTCCACTTCATCCTCTGAAGGTTTGCTGAAAATCAACTGACCAAAGGCAGAACAATAGCAGAAATGGTGTAGCATTTATTAGCATGCATGGAGGAAAATGAGTGACCACTCCACCATGAATGGTACAGATAGTTACATCTTAGAAAAAAGGAAGATGGGGAATGTGGATGATTATAGGGAGTTAATAAATGATTTTAAGAGGATTCAATTGGCTTAAAGAAAATACAATAGCTTGGGACCCACAGGACAAACAAAGCTTTGTCCAGGTGTGTTGACAGACTTCAATCTTTCTTCCTGTGATATGACTTCAGTTTTTAAAAACTCAGGGAAGGTACCTGAGGTGACTGTTTTCTTATTTAGTAGGTCTGGACTTAGGAAAGATAGAGAAACACAGAGAACAAATCCATGTTGTGCTTTGGGAAAGGAGGATTGAGAGACTGGGGGACAGTAGATGTGGGTAGATGGGGGGACAGGAGTCAGAAAGATCTTAAGGCTTGTTCTTCAGCTCAGCATGTCAAAGTGCCGTGTTTTGAAGTATTGGTTTCTGAGCCCTAACACATAAGTGTAATCACAGAAGCCAAAATTAGAGGTCCTAAGAAAACATTGGGAGAAACTTGAGCTGATGTTTAAAAGTTCAAGATAATGGCTGAGTGAGGTCGCTCAGGCCTGTAATACTAGCACTCCGGAAAGCCAAGGTAGGAGGATCCTCCTTGAGTTCAGGAATTCAAGACCAGGCTGAGCAAGAATAAGACCCCCATCTCTACTAAAAATAAAAGTGTTGGGTACCTCTTGTTCCAGCTACATGAGAGCCTCAAACTAAAGGATCACTTGACCCCAAGAATTTGAGATTTCTCCGAATTGGGTTGATCGCATGGCACTCCAGACCAGAAGAAAGACCCTGCCTGTACACACATATGCATGCTCAAACACACACACACAAGCACACATGCACGCAAGCATGCATGCATGCACACACACTCACATACAAGTCCAGATGAGCTCGTACATGAGGTGACTTCTGTAATCTGAAAAGGGGTGGGGCTCAGCACAGTATACAAAAGCTGAAGGGAAGCAGAGAAGTTTTCCAGACCATTTTATGGAATCCCAGAGGTGAGAAAGACTAAAGAGCACCCTGAAAGGACAATACATAAGTCTCTCTTTACCTTGGGAGGGTCTAACAGCAGTGCGGTGCCACAAGTTGGAGCTGGGGAAATGAGGGACTGTGTTATCCAAATATGAAGATGAGCAGTGCCCGAGAGACACAAGAAGAAGTTTGCTTTTGCATCAAGAGCATGACTGAGGATAACTGAGTTTCTGAGCAGGTGTGTGACATCTTTGTGGCTGGACTTTGAAAAAGGCTTTTGACTACACCATGGAAGAAAGTGGAGTAACCCAGGAGAGAGGAAAAGAACTCATCCTAGGGAAACAGTGGGGGGATGGACTGAAGTGGCTGCACTGGCTTGATGTTTGGCAAGTGTGACAAGTGTGACAGATGTGGGAAAAGGAGGAGGGCTAAGAATACACCTTTCTGTAGTCCCAGCTCCTCAGGAGTCTAAGACATGAGGATCGCTTGAACTCAAACGTTGTAAGCTGTAAGCTATGACGATGCCACAGCACTCTACCGAGGGCGACAGAGTGAAACTAGGTCTCAAAAAAAAAAAAAAAAAAAAATGACATTCATATTTTTAGTTTAGTCAACTGAATGGAGGCTTATAATCCTCCATAAGGCATGAAGCATAAGGCATGAAGACATAAAAATTCTGGAGGAAAAGGTAGAAAAAAAAACTCTTAGACATATCAAACTAAGCAAAGAGTTTATGACTAAGATCCCAAGGCAAACACATAGTACAGAAACCACAGAAGTAAATAAACAGGACTCGGTTAAATTGAAGAGCTTCTGCACAACAAAGGAAATAATCAACAAAGTAAATAGACAACCACCAGACTGGGAGAAAATATTTACAAACTATGCATCCCACAAAGTACTAACATCAAGAATCTACAAGGAACGCAAACAGCAAGAAACAACCCCGTGAAAAAGCAGGCAAAAGACGTGAACAGAAGTTTTTCAAAAGAAGATAGAGCAGCAGTGGCACTTGGTAGCTGGTGGAAAATGCAAATTCTCATCCCTAACTTCATCCCAGATCTAGAGAATGAGAAACTTTGCAGGCAGACATCAGCAACCTGGGTTTTAGCAACTTTTCCCAGTGATTCTATGCACACTCTGGTTAAACACCGAACATTGAAAACCAATCTTCTAGCACACAGGTCTTCAAACTCTTTTCAAAAATGTTTGAAGAAACATGTATCATCCACGCATCTTAATTTTGACATCTAAAGCTTTTCTCTTGAAGTATAAATAGTTGCAAAAGATGTAATTTCCAGCATAATAAAAGATATTGGGCCTTTTAAGTACATTTAGCAAAATCAAAATACACGTGCAATTTGGTACCCACTACCACACATTGAAAAAGATAAACAAACTCGTTTTTAAACAGAACTTTAATAACAGACCTTTATTCCTTGAACACTTACAACCTTTTTCCTAAGATAATGTTACCCTATAACGTATTAATCAATCTATCATGGTTACCTGCAACAAAGATACAAATACAATAGATGTAGTCATAACTATTTTAGTACATAATTGATAAAGACAATATAACAATCTTTATAATTTTTATAACTAATAAACATAAAATATTCTTGAAATATATTAAATATTTCCAAAGAAGATAATCAGTGTTTTTTTAATGTAGTTCAGGTATCTATGAATGAATATTATATCTTAAAAAAAATTAGACAAGTTTAAGCATAAATTGTTTTCATATTTTTCATTTTATTAAAGTTTTTTTAAAACAAAAACCTAATTGTTATCTTCCCCATATTATGATAAGGGGAATAAATGAAGGGAGTTTTAATGAAGCAATTTTTAAAAATTTTTTAAATTTTTAAAATTTCTCTTAACTCTTTCCAGGTTATATTCCAAAATAGCATATAATGACCTATCATCAACAATGTTTTGTGATCTAGATTCCTTCTTGCAATCTTATCAAAAGCAAAGAAGTAAAAATAACTTGAATTGCAATAGGATTTGCTATTCAGTCTTTTTAGGTATCAGAATTTTTCTGGCAATTTCCAGACAACAGAACTCCGACCAACAGCCTCTGCAGTAACCAGTCCAGGATGCCAACCACATCACCACCTCTGCCACAGAGGGCTCAAAATAGTCAGGACTGTTCAGTGGTCAGTGACTACCAGCTTCCCTATCCTCTCTCCCTCCTGCTCTCTTCAAACCCAGGATCAAGCAGAGAGAGCCAAATAGACTCTTGAAACCAGTCCCAGAAGAGACCCTATTCCAACAGGCTTCAGGCAGAGTACTGCTGGAGCCTTTTCTTCTTTCCAGTATAAAACTTCCCCCATCTTCCAACTTACCTTTGAGTTTCTGCCAAAAAGAAGTGATGGTAGCTGACCCCCTTGTTACAGAAAATTCTGAATAAGCAGCCTCTGTTTCTCTGTTCTCATTTCTGTGTTCTTTGTTAATTTTCACATTGGCTTTCTCAACACTGCCACCAATATGTAGAATCGTTTCTTATTTGGGCATACCAGAGGTTTTTATACCCCAAAGACAAAGCAACATATTAAGATTTAGGTTGAGTGAGAACCATGCTTTCTTTCCCAAGAAAGAAAGAGAAAATTATAAAAGGAGGGATAGGAAAGAAAAGAACACCTTGAACTTGAAGTTTATTCTGGGAGCAATTTTAGAGAAGAGTACCTGTGGAAGTTGAATGTCAGCAACAGGATTTCTGGAAAAGAACTTGCTCAAGATCCCATTGGAAAGTCTTCATGTATTCCTGGGGGCCTTCCATGTCTGAAGACTAGTAATCTAGAAGCCAAAGAGAGTAAAGAAAAGGATGGGTGTTTCTGCATGAAAGCACATAGGTTTGAAATAATCCCCTCTGCTGAGCAGTGGTCCACTGTGTCCACCATCCACCTTCTCCTGGTAGGTTCCGACTTGTGCTCACGTCTCACTTTAGATGTCATCTTTTCAGAGAATTCTTTACCTGCTCTCTTTAGTAGCTGCCTGGTCCATTATGTAGTCTCAGCATGTCATTTTCCACCATCTGATTTTTCCTGTTCCTGTTCTTCCTTTCCTCCTTATTCTCTTCTTCCCAATTAGAATGTCAACTCCATGACAGCCAGAACAATTTTACCTGAAAGCCTAGGACAGTGATTAGTTTGTATTTTGACACAAATGTGTATCTACTGAGTAAATGAATGGGGTGGGGGGAGAATGCCAAGAAGTTGAAGACACTCTTACCTGGTGGCTTGTGAATTTCTCTGTGAAGTAGGAGGCTAAGTTATCTATTGAGATTAAAAGTAGAAACAGTGACATGGGAAAGTTGTACAGAGTGGAGTTTCACAGGGGGTGGGAATGGAAGAGAGAGATGATGAATAGAATGTAGAATATTATTAGACAGCATGTAGGCCCTAGCATACTGCAGATACAAATGAATGAATGAGAGCATGTGATTCAGGTGTCATTATCTTGAAATGGATTTCTGAGAAATTGAGCTATGTTTAGTCACACAGCATCTTCTGTAGACAAAATAAAAGCCCTCAAAAATGTTCACAATCTAACCCCCCAAACCTCTGAACATGAGCTTTATATGACAACAAAGAATTTCATAGAAATGAGTAAAATTTGAGGATCTAGAGGTGGGAAGATTATCTTGGCTTATCCATGTAGACGTAATGCAATCAATGTGGTATTTGTTAGCAAAAGTGGAAGCAGGAAAGTCATAGTCATAGAAAGAGAACTGAAGACAAAAGCAGTGGTGAGAGTTGAGGAAAGAAGGAACCACAAGCCAAGGAGAGCAAGAGTTAATTCTAACAAGCCTTAGAATCCGGAAGAGGTGAGGAAGTGAATTCTTTCCTAGAGCCCCAAGAAAGAACACAAGCCTAGGACTTCTTGATTTTAGGACTGCTGATTTCCAGAATTATAAAGATAATACTTTTGTGTGTTTTAAGCCCCTAACTTTGTATTAACTTATTTCAGCAGCAATAAGAAATTACCAATAATAATATACCTTCAGATCTATATGGACCATGCTTCTCAAACTATAGTGTGCAATCATTCGGAACCTTGTTAAAATACAGCCCATAACTCAGTAGGTTTGGGAAGGTAAGACCTGAGATTCTGCATATTTATCAATTTCCCAGGTGAAGCCAGTCTTTTTGGCCCACAGGCCATACTTGAAATAGGAAAGATTTAGAAAATACTGTCAAGACGAATGAGAGAAACAGTTATCATGGGCATATAGCATGTATGACTTTCATTTGTGTAGTTATTTCAATTTTACAAATTACCCTTGCATTTTATGAACAGAAATATTTTAAAGGTATTTTTTATTAAATCTATAAATATAAATGTTATAAGAAAGATACTGGTATTTCCTTTCCCTGCCAAGAAAAAGGATATTCAGAAAGGGTAAGTGGTCAACCTGGGCTGCACAGATGATGTGTTAGATTTGTGACAAAATCAGGCCATAAACTCAAGTTTTTATTTTCAATTTTTTTTTTCACTATGACATAGTTCAAGTTTGAAATCAAACTCTAGTGTGAATGAATTCAGAAGCATCAGTGTTACTCAAGGATTAGACATACAATGTGCCATTAAAGGATCGATAGCAACTCTTGTGAGAATTAACTGATGCAAAAATGAATGGGAAACAGAGATGAACTGTTAACATGATTTTTGTATTTTGAGACTTGATCAAAATGGTTATCACCTTTCAGATCAACTCAGATATGCCTGGAGTGTGAGGTGATTTGCTTTGATCCAGCTAACTGGATAGTGGGTAAGTGTACATTTGAGGCTTTTCAATACTCTGCTATTTCTCTTTCCCCTGATTCTCAGTATTGTGTTTAGTAAGCATTTATTGAGTACCTACTGTGTACCAAGGCACCAAGCCAAACACTATAGAATCAAACATAAATAAGATGTCCCTAAAACCTGGAATTTCACTGTATAGTAGAAAAGAGAAAGAAATACAAAAGACCAAAACTGTATTTCGATGTATACAATTCTATACAATTGTATACATTGAAAGACTGAAAGAATGATTGATTAACTCTAAGAAAAGAGGGTGTTAAAGATGAGGGGTTTTCTTTTATTGTACATGAGAGGAAACTTTGTATATACCAAAAAGTCTATTGGTATCTCTAAAAAATAGTTATTTATTAAAGTCATAAATCCAAAGATCCAAATTTTTCCTAAAGTTTTATAATGCTCAATGTAATACAGTCTTCTTATTCTATTTTGAGAAGTTGTTCACTGTCACTTCCAGGGAGCCTGTTCCTAATGCTAAGTTTGGCCTCATTTATAATCCTTGTGTCTTTAAACCTTTAAACTGAGTTTTTGAATTAAATATATTCCATTTCCTTTAGAAGTATTTTGACCTAATAAATAAAACATCCCTGAACACTAGATTATTTTTACAAATGGAATAAATTGAATTTATAAATATAGTGAAATTTTAGTGCACATAAATGTTCCAACTCAGGAAGATTTCAACTTAAATTCACAGGTCTAAGTCAATGGATCCTTCTCTCATTTTAGAGTTACAGAGCTGAATTTCTAGTAGGCAACTTATTTCTCACATTAGAAACAAATAAGAGGGCTGGAGGTGGTAGCCTTCACTCTGGGAGGCCTAGGTAAGAAAATTGCTTGAGCTCAGGAGTTCAAGACCAGCCTGAACAAAAGTGAAAATCCTGTCTCTACTAAAAATAGAAAAATAGCCAGGTGTAGTGGCACCTGCATGTAATATCAGCTACACAGAAGCTGAAGCAAGAGGATTATTTGATCCAGGATTTTGAGGTTGCTATGTAGCCTGGCCACCAGAGTGAAACTCTGTCAAAAAATAAAGGAAGGGAGGGTGGGAAGGAGGAAGACAAAAAAATTCAAGAATATTTTTTAACACAAAAGCATTAATTCTGTGGTATTGATTCTCCTAAAAAATTTTTAGCATCTTACTGAAACTGATGCTTACCCACTAAGAAAGACAGTTCCACATCAAGGTAGATCCACTGATCGTTATGAGTCTACCACTGTGGTGCACGATGTCGACAGAGAAGGAGGTCGGTGGGAAAGGCGACATATTGGGAACTACTTGTACTGTACTTTCTATTCAATATTGCTGTGGACCAAGAGAAGTCTAAAATTTAGCCTATAAAATGAAATGAAGAGAAGTGGTCTCTGTTAATAGCAGGTTTGTGTTGGGATATTACACTCTAGTCCACAATCCTCAACTCCAATTATAGCTGCTGTGTCAATAACTCCATAACTTTATGAAGTAGCCATGTCCCTAGATTCAAGTTATATTTATCAGCTAACTCTTGAGTCACTTACAGAACTCTATAGACCATGCAAGTTGATCTCTTCATTGGACTTTGTAAAACTTTGGCTTTGAAGATACATCAGCATCTCTCCTTTAAATGTAAGCATTTCTGACTAAACCTTACAAAAATGCCACATTATATTATATTCCATAGGCTCTCAGAAAAAAATATTAAAGGTGTATTTCTTTCATTTCTCCATGTTTCACAAAGTTTTATCTGACTAGTTGCTGTAATTTACAAGGTCATTTTTAAAAACAACACTCCCCCAAATCTAAGAGTTTAGAGAAGAGATATAAACAAATAATTGTACTACATGGTGAAATACTCTACTACTAATGAAGCATACAAAATAAATTCCAATGAGGAGTGAACTATCCCCAAGGGACACAGAATAATTTGCCATGGAATAATGCCTAACATATTGTATAATACTCAGTAGTTATTTCTTAAGTAAATGAATGAATACTTTCATAACAAACAAATATAGCATCATGTGCCAATAGTCCTAGGGTGTAACATACAAGGCAGGGTTGTGGATATGACTTACAGTAAAATAAAACTCATTCACCTCTTCTAAGAACCCATTATATTCCATCTATGTATCTATTTCTTTTTGTCCCAGAACTTCTGGCAACTATTGATCATTTTACTGTCTTTGTAGATTTATATTTTCCAGAATGTCATATAGTTGAACTGTGCAATGTGTAGCTTTTCTGTACTAACATTTTTCACTTAGAGAAAAGGGTCTTACAGCATTTTCCTGGCTTTTTTTTATCAGTGAACTATATTCCATGGTATGAATGGCCCTCGGTATATTTATTCATTTGTCTATTGAAAGACATCTTGGATGTTTCTACTTTTAGGTGATTATGAATGAAATCAGTATAAACATTATTTTGCAGAATTATGTGTAAATATAGATTTGCAAATCAATTGGAGCAGTATGATTTCTGGATCATACAGTGAGACTACATTTGGCTCTATAATAAACTGTCAAACTTCTAAAATGATTGCACCATATTTGAATTGTCACCCAGAGTGAGTGAGAATTTGTGTTACTTTGCATACTTGCCAGAATTTGGTATTGTGTTTTAGATTTTAGCCATGTATAGTGGTATCTCATTGTTGATTCAATCTGCAGTTCCTTGCTGACAAATGATCAAAAAATGATAAGCATCTGTTTTGTTCTTTTTGTAGGTATAGGGTCTTCCTCTGCTACCCAGGCTGGAGTACATTGGTGTGATCATAGATCACCGTTGCCTTGAACTCCTGGGCTCAAGTGATCACCCTGCCTCAGCCTCCTAAGTAGCTGGGGCTATAGGCATGCATCTTCTTAGCTGGCAAATTTTTAATTTTTTTTGTTATACTTGGATGGGATCTTGCTATGCAGCCCAGGTTGGTCTCAGACTCCCTCAAATGATCCTCCTGCTTCAGCTTCCTCAAAGTGCTCAGATTACAGGCATGAGTACCATGCCCAGCCAATGAGCATCTTTTTATAAGCTTATTTGCCATTCATGTTTCTTCTTATGTGAGATGTTAGTTCAGATTTTTTTGCCTATTTTTTAACTGGGACTTTTTCTTATTGTAGACTTTTAAGAGTTCTTTGTATTTTTGGAAACAAGTCCTTTATCAGATATGTTTTTTGAAAATATTTTCTCCTCGTCTGTGGGTTGATTTTTGATTCTCTTAACAATAGTGTATTTTTATTACAGAGTAATAATAGTTTTAAAATTTAATAAAACATAAGATCAAATTTTTTTCTTTTATGAAATGTTCTTTGAGATTATAAGTGAAAACTCATGGTCATATGCATTTTTATGACAAAATCCAAATGTCGCATAGTTTTCTCCTATTTTTTATCTTATGGGATATTTATGGTATTGTGTATAATACTTTAGTTTATAATTCATTTTGAGATTTTGAGGTTGTTTTCGCAAATGGGAATCTAATTATTTAAGCACAATTTTTAAAATTATTTTTTATTAAATCATAACTTTGTACATTGATGCATTTATGGGGTTCAGGGTACTGCTTCGATATAAAATGTGAAATGCTTACATTGAACTAAGTAACACATCCATCACAATTATACTCATTTCTTAATAGTTTTGAAATGTATCATTGCATCATGCACATTAGGTGAGGTTCCCCCCAAATACCCTTATTTCTCCCATGTCCCCCTCCCTTCTCTCTCCTCTTCCCTTCCACTTTCTGGACTATAGTAATGTTTTGCTATTCATATGAGTGTGTAGGTGGTTATATATTGATTTCATAGTAGTACTGAGTACATTGAATTCTTTTTTTCCCTTTCTTTAGATACTTTACTAAGAAGATGTTCCAGCTCCATCTAGGTAAACAAAAGACATAAATTCTTCATCTTTTTATGGGTGAGTAGTATTCCATGGTGTAAATATACTACACATTGTTAATCCCTAAGCACAATTTTTTGAAAAGAGTCTTCTTTCTCCATTGAATTACCTTTATTTCTTTGTTAAAGTTCAGTTGCCTGTATTTGTGTGGTTTTATTTTTGGGCTCTCTTTTCTGTTCCATAATGTCTGTATCTAATTTTTTACCTGTGCACTTTGCCTTATAACTGTAGCCTTATGGTAAGTATGGAAGCCTGGTAGCCTGCATCCTCAGACTTTGTTTTTCTTCAGTATTATGTTGACTATTCTGGAGTTCTTAACTTTTCACATAACTTTTAGACCTAATCTGTTAATTTGCTGGCATTTTAACTGGGATGGTATTAAATCTATAACCTCCTTTGAAAAGAATTGACCTCTGAGCCATATTGAGTCTTCTAAGCCATGGAACCACAGAGAAAACAGAGTTTGAGAACTTTCTCAGCCCTGTCTCCTAGACTCTACTGTAACTGCAGAGATGATCATAGCATGCTGCTTTTTCCAGTTTCTGGGCTTGAATTATCCTCTGGCCTCCATGTCCTGAGTAGCTAGGACTGCAGGCACACACCACGGCAGTTGACCATTTATTTTTATTTTTAATGTATTTAATATTTTTATACTAGGGCATGTAGGATAATATTTAAAAATAAACATATCCTACATCAAGCACACAAAGTAAATTCAGTGTGAGTTCAAAATGACTTAATTTTCTTCCAGAGGCTTAAGAAATCTGGACCCCCCTGAGTTACTCACAGAGATAGGCTTTTTTGGAGTTTTAAAATTCCATAGGCCTTTTCTCCGAGGCAGTACACCCTGTTAAACCTGTGATCCAAGGGGATGCAGCCCTTCCTCAGAGATACGGGCCAGAGGGTTGACATATGTTAACAACATATTGTCAGAGGTCTATAGATATTCTGCCCTGAAGGAAGGACACAGTCATTACTTCATACTGGATAAACTGAGTAAATGCTTGAAGATATTCAATTCCCCACTGGCTAATTTTACCCTTGTGATGTTCCTTTAGATACTGCTCAGAAATCAGTCATAGTATAGGAGAAGAGATTTACTACAAAAGTGACGGTATTGATATGTAAAAAGGAAAGTAAGAAAATGAGGAATCCAATAGATAAGGGATTAAGTGTGTACGTGATTAAAAAAGTATAAAACCTGAATTGGAATAAAAAACTGCCCCTTTCCACAATAAAAAAATAAATAAATAAATAAATAAGTAAGGGAGGGAGGTGATGGCAATGTCAATCACTTTCATTTAAGCGTTCCACATTGTATATCACATCATCACATTGTACCCCATAGATGTAGACAGTTATGATTTTAATTAAAAATTAATAAAAATAATATGACAATAAAAACTCATCTTTTAAAGAAAAAAAAAACTTTTCTATACACCATATTAGAGTGTATAGTCTGTTTCTTGATTTAACATTACAGGAGCAAGTTTACACCTATGGCAAAGCTTCTGCTCGTTCGCGTCTTAGGTCACGCAACACTTCTGCATAGCCAAAAACACAGTAAGTAAAGCAAGCAAACAGCCCTCAGAATGGGAGAAGATATTTGCAGGTTATGTCTCTGAAAAAGGTTTAATAACCAGTGTCCACATAGAACTCAAATGTATAAGCAAGAAAAGAACAAGGGATCCCATCACTGGCTGGGCAAGGAACTTCTCTGAAGAAGACAGGCACACGGCCTACAGACATAAGAAAAAATGCTCATCATCTTTAATCATCAGAGAAATTTAAATAAAAACTACCTTGAGATACTATCTAATTCCAGTAAGATTAGCCATATCACAAAATCCCAAGACCAGAGATGTTGGCGTGGATGTGGAGAAAAGGGAACACTTCTGCACTGTTGGTGGGAATGCAAATTAATACATTTCTTTTTGAAACATGTTTGGAGAACATTTAGAGGTCAAAAAATAGACCTGTTATTCAATCCTATAATTCCTCTACTAGGTTTCTCCTGAAGACAAAAAATTACATTACAACAAAGATATTTGCACCAGGATGTTTATTGCACATTCCACTTTAATATCTTTTTGGACCAAGTTATCACTCAACCTAAGATTTTTAGTTTCCAAGATTTTGTGTGGCGTTGAATATTTTAGTTGGAGTTGTGATTTATCATTATGGTCTGTGGTCTGAGAAGAGATATGGTAATATTCTATTTCTTTAATTTTTCTTAGGTTAGATTTGAATTCTAGGGTGTGATTCATTTTGTTTTCTGTGCCATGAGCTGATGAAAAAATGCATATTATTTTAATTCAGAATGGTTGTTCTATATATGTCAATTAATTTTATTTGATCTAGCGTTGCATATAAATTCTTTGTATCTTGGTTTAGCTTCATTTTAGAGGATTTGTCCAGTTCTGTCAGAGGGGTGTTGAAATCCCTGACTATTAAGGTGTTGTAGGATTGGTCAGACCCCTCAAGGACTGTTTTATAAATCTTGGAGTATTTAAATTAGGTGTGTGCGTGTTTAGTATTGAGATGTCTTCTTGTTGTATTGTTTCTTTCACAAGTATGAAGTGTCCATCTCTGTCTTTCTTAATTCAAGTTGCTTTGAATGCACTTGTGTCTGAAAATAACACTGCAACTCCTCCTTTCTTCTGATTTCCATTTGCTTTATACACTGTTTTCCATCCCTTAACCCTGAGTTTTGATTTTTTATTTCAGGGTAGGTTTGTCTCCCCTAAAGACTGCATATAGATGGTTTGTGTTTTTTCATTCAGTCAGCGAGCCTGTCCACTTCAGTGGGGAATTCAATCCATTGACAATTATAGCAAATATCCTTAGTAGTGGTAAAATTATATTCATCTTATTGTGAGGTGGTTTGTTGTGTAGTTAATTCTTTGTGCCATTTTAAAAGCTAAATTCTTGCTTCTGGCCTCTGGATGTATACATTTGTGGTGTTTCATTATAATGTTCAGTTTTAAAAATAGATATAAGTATTTCTTGCAGAGCTAGTCTTGTTTTGGTGAATTTCCTTAGTTATTGTAAATATGCAAATGCTTTGATTTATCTGTCAATTTTGAAGCTAAATTTGGCATGGCAAAAAATTCTAGGCTGAAAATTATTTTGTTGAAGTAATGGATGACCATGCTCTCCTGGTAGAAAAGTCTGATGTCAATCAAACAGTTCTTGTAGGTCAATTGGCACTTATTCCAAGCATATTGCAGGATTTTTGTTTCATTTTGATTTTGGTCAGGTGCATTACAATGTGTCTTCGAGAGGTTTTGTTAAATTTAGCTGGGTACATGATTCTGGGTTGAAAGTTATTTTGTTTTAGAAGATTAGAAGTCAATGACCATCCTCTTCTAGCTTGAAAGGTATCAGTAGAGTAATATACAGTTATTCTAATATTCTTCCCCTTATAGGTAATGGTTTTCTTTCCTCTGGCTGCTTTCAGAATTTTCTTCTTCATATTAACTTTATTGAAATTGATTATAATGGGCAGCCCCTGTGGGTCAAAGAAGTAGGGTGCCAGCCAAATATGCCAGGGGTTGTGGGTTGATGCCCATCCCTAGCCAAGAAAACTTCAAAAAAAAAAAAAAAAGAAAAGAAAAAAGAAAGGAAAGAAAGAAAGAAAGAAATTGATTATGATGTATTTGGGGGATGCCTTATTTGGGTTGAGTCATGCTGGAGTTCTGAAACTGTCTGCTATCTCAATTTCAGAATATTTTGGCATGTCTGGAAAGTTCTCTTTCATAATCTCATGGAGAAGAGACTCTTTGCCTTGTGAAGCCACTTCAGCGCTTTCAGGGATCCCTATAAGATGAACATTGATTTTCTTCAAATTATGCCAGACCTCTATGAGAGAGTGTTCCATTTTTGCCCTCCATTAATCTTCCTCTGTGAGAGTTTGGGAGCATTCGAAAGTTTTGTCTTCAATGTCAGAAATCTTCCTACGGCTTGCTCCATTCTCTTACTGAGGGATTCTACTGTGTTTCTCAGGTCACGGAGGACAGGAAATTTTTGTCTCAATGTGTCAAAATCTTTCATCATTCGGTCATTAAATTTGTTAAATTCTTGAGACATATTTTGGGTTACCACTTGGAATTATAATTTGGCCTTCTTTTCATTTATTTATTTATTTATTTATTTATTTATTTATTTATTTATATAATAGCTGTGTAAATTTATATTATCATGGGTCACAATAAAATAGCTTCATATACTGTTTGAAACAATTTAATCACACTGGTTAATATAGACTTCCTGGCATTTTTTTAGTGATTGTGCTAAGACATTTACATTCCACATTTACTAATTTAACATTTACCCTTGTAAGATGCACCACATGTACAATCCCACCAATCCCTCTATCTATTCATCTTCACCCTCCCTCCCCTCTCATACAATGTAATGAGTTTTGCTTTTGTGTTTAATGAAAGAATAAATCTCAAAGAATAAAACAAAAAGTTTTTTGTTACATATACATTTGTTTATTAGGTTTCCATTTTTATTTTCACAAAATTAAAGAGGCTTAAAATTCAATAACAATAACAATATTTAAGATAAGGGCTAGAAACAAAATCCTCATTATTATTATTATTGATGAGGACAAACCTTCAGAATATTATGTTAACTGAAATATGGTTGCAACAGAATGAGGTATACTGTATTAATTTCACTTACATAAGCTATCTTAAGCAGTCAAACTCATAGAAAGAGAAAATAGAATTGTGTTTTTCATGGATATTACTCAAAAGGTTGATAAGAGGGTAAGGTGAGTTTTTAATTAGTGGGTTCTGCATGGTAGATCTGAATGATTTAAAATTTCTAGAGATCTGTATAACAATAAATAACAAATACACTTAATATGACTAAAATGTAGACTTAAAAAACCATTAAGACTGGGTGTAGTGGCTCATATGTGTTATCCTAGCACTCTGAGAGCCTTAGCTGGGTAGGTAACCTGAACTCACAGGTTCGAGACCAGTCTGATTAAGAGCAAGATCTCATCTCTAAAAATAGCTGGTCATTGTGGTGGATGCCAATAGTCACAGCTAGTTGGAAGGCTGAGGCAAGAAAACTGAGCCCAATAGTTTGAGGTTGTTATAAACTATTACAAAACTGCATTCCACTGAGCAGAGGTGGACAAAGTGTGACTCTGTCTCAGATAAACAAAGATTTTTAATAATACTTTTTGCTTTATTTTGTTTTGAGACAGAGTCTCACTCTGTTGCCTTGGTTAGAGTGCCAGGGCATCATAATTGCTCACAGCAGCCTCAAACATTTGGGCTCAAGACATCCTCTTCAGAAGTGGGAATTTGTGTGGTCCAACTTAATGAACACAATATAATGATAATTGGCATGACTCCTCAGTGTGGGACACAATAATAAGAATTATATCTTAAAACTGCAAACACTGTAACCTACTTGTACCTCACATTAATCTGAAAAAAAAAAAAAGTTCTCCTGCCTGTTTTCTGAGTAGCGAGGACTATATGTATGAACTACCACAGCTGGCTAGAGTTTCTGTCTCCCTCTAGCTCAGACTGGTCTTGAACTCCTGAGCTCAAGCAAACCATCCACTTCAGCCTACCAAAGTGCTAGGTAGAATTGCAGGTGTGAATCACCCCACCCTGCATGATAATACCCTTTGTTATGTGTGTTTTCAATAATATAATTTTATTTTTAATTATTTTTTAATATGATCATGGTTTGATTTTATTTTCACTTATTTCTTTATTTATTTCTATTATTAATTCACAGCTGTGTACATTAATTAGATCATGGAGCACCATAGATCATTTTTTAGAGACCGTTTGAAACATTTTCATCCCACTGGTTCACATAGTCTTCCTGAATTTTTTTTAGTTATTGTGTTAAGACATTTACATTCTACATTTTGTAATTTTAACATACCCTTGTAAAATGCACTGCAGGTGTAATCCCACCAATCACCATCCCTCTGCCCAACTTCTCCCTCCCTCCCCTTCTGTTTCCCCTTCCCCCTATTTTTAGGTTATAACTGCATTATAACTTTCATATAAAAGCCATAAATTAGTTTCATAGTAGGGCTGAGTACAATTTTAAAAAGATAACAAAAACAGTTTATAAATCTTTTCAAAAATTACCTTAAAATAACAAGTGTTTC
>CAUYPK010045570.1:0-10565 GCA_963574355.1 Loris lydekkerianus
TCACAGTCTAGGTCTTCACCAGCGGGGCTCAGCCTGCCCCATCACAGTCTAGGTCTTCACCAGCGGGGCTCAGCCTGCCCCATCACAGTCTAGGTCTTCACCAGCGGGGCTCAGCCTGCCCCATCACAGTCTAGGTCTTCACCCTCGGGGCTCAGCCTGCCCCATCACAGTCTAGGTCTTCACGAGCGGGGCTCAGCCTGCCCCATCACAGTCTAGGTCTTCACCCTCGGGGCTCAGCCTGCCCCATCACAGTCTAGGTCTTCATTAGCGGGGCTCAGTCTGCCCTGCTTCTCGGGCTGTAAAACAAGAGGCTGGGGAAGGCTCTCCCTAATAATGACACAGTGTGTAGGGTCAGCTTTAGTTACTTCACACCGTTCTCCTGTCATACACTCATTGATTGCAACCAAATGACTCTGCTCTGCCACTGCAACACCACTACCCACGTTTCTTCCCCTGTTCACAGAAATGCTCGGAAGCTCCGACATCCTCTTTCATAAGATGAAATTACCCCGTCATCTCCCCAGACTTCTATGGCGTGCCCTTTGTCCCTCTCAAGGCAGACTCTGCAGTTACTGATGCAGTTTGACTTCTCCCCAGAAGAAGGGACAGTCTTATCAGTGTATTTTCCCAACGTCCAGCACGTTACACAATTAGTGAGCACACAGACGTTCAAAGCGACGCAGCCACCCTCAGCTTGTGCAGGTGCACCCCTGGATGCGTGATCCCGGTTCCTTGGCGAGCTGCTCCTCTGCTGCCTGGAATCCTTTTCTTTCTTTCTCTTACTCCCCAAACACCACCCTCCCATCCTCCTTATGAAACACTGGCACTAAGAATATCAAGCATGCCGGGCGCACTATTCTGTGCTGGGCACTTGTATCTTTCAGAAGCTATTTGTCAAAACATATCAACAGACTTCAAACACTTTGACCTAATGAGTCCTCTGAGAACTTTTACACTGTTAGAGGTACAGAGCAACTTCTAGTCACTATGTCAAACAGTTAGGGACAGGTTAAATAAATCATTGCATACTCATGTGACCGGATATAATGCAGTTATTAAAAATCATGGGCTATTTTAGGTTTCCCAACTGGCATTACTAGTACTGGGGCCTGATAATCCTTTGTTTGGGGCCGTCCAGTGCATCGCGGATGGTCAGCAGCCCCGTGGCCTCCACCTGCCAGGCATAAGAACCAAACGCGCCTCCAGGCACAAACCTCCCTGGGCTGGCGGGGCTGCTTCAGGCTGAGAACCACCAGTTCAAAATACTCTATCCACAGAATACACAAAATACAGTAAGTAGAAAATGTAGTTATAAAAAGTGTAACAGTATGGCCACATTAGTTTCAAAATAAAAAACAAAACAAAAAAGTGTATGTTAATGGAAAGATACAGACCATAATGTTAATAATTGTTCTCAGGTGACAAGATTCAGGGTGATTTTCTTCCTTTACTTCTTCTAGGCTTTTCTGTATAAATATGTATTCATTTTATAAATAGAGGAAAAACCAACAAATGTGTTCATAAAGAGGATGTACCACTAGCTATACTCAAATAAGGTTAACTGCCACCAAAAATGACTACTTTGAACAGGAAGGACAAATTCTTATTATGCTTACATATTTAAAAAGGTTGTCTGGAAGTCAACCTCATTGTCAAACTCCTCAAAACTGGCTGTGCGATAGCAGAGCCCGCCGACAGGGCCCGGCACTCTCCTGATAGGGATGGGCTGGCTGAGCATCCTGACACTGCTCACAGGCGGAGTGGACGAGTGAGGTTCGCCCAGGCCTCAGCTCTGCACAGGGTCCAGCTAATCCCAGACTTAGAATGCTTTGAATTACGAGTCTAGTCTAGTAACACATTTGGATAAAACTCAAGTATACTAGCTGACTTTTTTCTATTTAAATTTCATACTTAACAACATGAAAACTACATTGAAAGAGAAACACCTCAAAAAATTATTTATGAAATACCTGTATTTTTACAATCCTACTGAGTGTAGCAATAAAGGAAAATAAGGAGACACATTTCCTGAACTGCATGAGAAAATAAAAATGCACAAGACAAGTTGGTGCTGTCTCACCACTGCCGCAGGCCATGTATAGGCACATGGTGGGCGCTCACACCCCACGCACAGGCACACAGTCGGCGCTCACACCCCTCCTACAGGCACATGGTCGGCGCTCACTCACATTTCAGGAATGAACGAATAACAAATTGACTAAACAAATGTCTGTCACAAACACGCTAGCTCATGGAGTCCAGCTCCAAATGATTCTATGATGTAGGTGTTAATGTCTGATTTAGTTTTGTCTTATTTTTTATTTTATTATTATTATTATTTTACTTTACTTTTACTTTACTTGTGAGACAGGGTCTCACTCTGTTGCCACTGTGGCTGCAGTGCTATGGTGTCATCACAGCTCACAGCAACCTCAAACTCCTGGGCTCAAAGTGATCCTCCTGCCCTAGCCTCCTGAGTAGCTGGGACCACAGGTACCTGCCACCACTCCTGGATAATCTTTCTATTTTTTTGTAGGAGGTCTCTCTCTTGCTCAGGCTGGTCTCAGAACTCCTGTCCTCAAGCCATCCTCCCACCTTGGCCTCCCAAAGTGCTGGGATTACAGGTGAGAACCCTGCCAATGTCTGTTTTATAGATGGAAAAACAGAAGCTCAGTCAGATCAAGTTACTTGCCTAAGGTCACAAAGTTAATAAGATTCCATTGTACAATGTCATTTCAGAGAATTTCATTTGCTAATGACATTATCCAGATAAACTCTGAGGACAGCACAGCACGCCTGCTGAAAACAGGAACACTGCATCGAGGGGCAGCCACAGTGTCATCCTCATTACGGTTCCTTGTTCCACAAGGCATTAAGTGGAAGGCTGAGACCCAATTCTATTGAGAAAAGGGCAAATCACTTGTTTTAACTAAAATGTTTCAGAGATTTTTAATATTCACAATCTAATCATTCAAGGAAATCTGTTGAGACAACGCATTTTGTCATCAAGAACTTTATTTCTAAAACTAGAAGCGACACAGGGGGAGTCAAGATGTGGAAAAGGGCGATTTAATACATTAACAAGTGAACAATGTTAATGTAAAACACAGCTGTAACTAACTAAATTGCTATAAATTAAACCTAAACTTTCACCTCCCCTGAGCTAAGTAAAAGTTACATTTTGAGTGAATAGTGCTACCCAAACCCTCCATAAGCCTCCAAGGCTAGAGTCTGTTTCTACATAAAGCCTCTATGCAAAACTCCTGATAAATGTTCCAAAATCATCTGGAACCGAGTTTTTGTTTTCCAGCAAGGGCCTAGCCTGATCTCACTCAAAAAGGCCCTAAGTCTGTGGAGGTTGTAAACCCAGGCTGGAAGGCAGGGCCAGCAGAAGGCCTGGCAGGAGGAGAAGGTCACGGAGGAGAGGGAGAGAGCACAGGAGCCAGCAAGGGCGGCAGACAGAGGCAGGAAGGGACGGAAGGGAGCGGTCAGAGCAGGCCGGACCTGGGAACGCCACGGGAGGGAGCAGGGCTCACCTGCCAGTGCCCCAGAGCCAGGCACCCAGAAGAATAAAAGGGGCCTTTCCTCGCCCTCAAAACTCCAGCCTACACAATTCCACCAACCCAAATTATGTAGACCAAAACAAAACAAAATAAAACAAAAAACATAGTTGTGTTTGTTAAAAACACTTTATGTTCAGAAGCTGCCAGCACATTCCTTTACCAATTAATCTGACTAGAAGAATGATGTCTATTTAGTAAGACAATAAATTTTCTTTTGAAAATTCTCTAACATTTCCTTTATATCTTAAAGAATACATATGTCAAAAACTCACCAGAAATATACTTTTTAAGAACTTAGCTTAGAAAAGCCTAGCTATATCTGTTTAAATTCTTTTAAATGTTTGCTGAGGAAAACAGAAGCTCTAACAGGTAAGACAGAAACACAGGTTCACAGAGGTCCTCTAGAAAGACGTTTAGGCGCCCAAGGTGGCTTCTCAGTGGCCCCAGAATTCACATCATCGTCTCCAAATTGTACAGGACCTCCATGAAGTGAGTGGGAAAGATGTCATTACGTGATGAGAAAATGAACTACGTAATTTTTGAAAAAGCTTCATGCTAGCAAAGAGTAGAATGGGAACTAGAATTTGGTTCTCCAGGCTTCTTGATGAACACTTCTGATTTTCCACCTAGAGAATCAGTGTAAAAGAGACTTGAAAATCCAAGCTACTGCCTTTCTTCAGGTCCTTCTCTAAACTGGCATACAATTACTCCTCTGAGGTCCATGTTCGTAGTGTGTAAACAACAGTAGACACACCAAGGGTGAGTGACTAAGGGAGGATGATGAGACCACAGGGAGGAGCTGGAGGAAACCACAGGGCGGCCTTGTTGTGGGTTTCCAGCTGAAACTCAGAACCTGTGCCCTGGAGACAACTCCCCGAGTTCCAAATGCTTTACCACTGACTTTTAAAAGGCCCAGAATTATACCTACACCATACTGGACTATCATAAACACAAATATTTATGTCTGATGTTTTGTGCAACTTATAAAGCCCTGAAATCTTAGAAATTGCTTTTAGTGACTATAGAAATGCTTTAGAAAGTATGACAGTTTGGGCTCGGTACCTGTAGCTCAGTGGCTAGGGCACCGGCCATATACACCAGGGCTGGCGGGTTCAAACCTGGCACTGGCCTGCCAAACAACTACAACTGCAATAAAAAATAGCCGGGCGTTGTGGCGGGTGCTTGTAGTCCCAGCTACTTGGGAGGCTGAGGCAAGAGAATAGTTTAAGCCCAAGAATTTGAGGTTGCTGTGAGCTATAATGCCACGGCACTCTACCCAGGGTGACACAGTGAGACACTCTGTCTCAAAAAAAAAAAAAAAAAAAAAGTATGACAGCTTGTAAAAAACTTGCTTTGAACCTCTCCTGCTTTAAATATTTTCAGGGGAGACAAGACATACTCTCATTTAAATTATTTTCTTATTTCAGTTTCTGTGCTGAACTCTTTTCAATAAAATACATTTTTACTTTACTGTATTTTCTGCCTCATTTCTGAGTTCAGCTTGACTAAAACCTTTTTCTATTGTCTACACCAGCATTCCCTAAGCATAGACTGAGGACCAGTGGTTATAGGCTATTAATAAGGGTTACTGCAAACAAACAAAAATGAGTGTCTTGCTAAAGAACAGGAGAAATCCCTCTCCTGGAGAGTCCCAACGGACATGAGCATATTAAAGGCTTAAGAAATCCAGTACCATGCTTAATTTAGCTCACCCATCCTCAACAAATTTATTTTATCTACCTCTCTTCATATAAGAAAATCTTGAATTACCAAATTGGGGACACTGTAATATTCTCAGTGAAACCCAAGTCAGTACAGATCACAGATCACAGTCAGAGAAGCCCAAGATGACTCTCGCTGATGCTCAGGGAGTAGCAACCTGGGTCTCCTCAGAGGGTATTTCTCTGAAGGAGGGTGGGGCTCTAACTCATTTACATTTGGTAATTATTAGCTTATTTTTTCTTTGGAGATGCTTCCTGATCAATGCAAAGCTCCAACCAAAGGTGATCAGGTCTAGACTTACTATATAGGTCTAAATATTTAAACATAGCTTGATACCTTTTATCTTTAAATGCCAATTTCTCCAGTTGGCTTCTCCAAATTATGTCATCCTCTGTTTTATTGAAGAACATCAGCTACACTTTCCTTAAAAGAAAAAAAAAAAAGACTCAGAAATAACTAATTACATTTAAAATGGAAAGTCTACAGTGAACTAGGGTAAATGTTTAGTATCAAGTAGATAACCAGAAGAATCAAAAACTAAACTAAGAACCACGTTAGTACAACAGCAAGGACTGGGGGGTTGCAGAGCATGGAATGGTTAAGGAGGCGTGAGGCCGTCTCAACTCGCCCACGCAGCAGCCTCAGAGAAGACAGCAGGAGGGCCAGACTGCATACCTGAGGCAGGGCACCCGAGTCAAAGCAAACTTCAGGATTGTTACCATCGGTGTGAGGCCTGTTCCCGCAGCCAACAGAAAGAGGTCTTCCAGTTCTTGGAACTTGGATATTTTAAAATCGCCCTCAGGACTGCTTATAGGAATAAAATCTCCTACGCAACAAAACATAAATTAAATCAGAAAAACAGAACAGAACAGCCAGCAGGGAAAACAGGAGGCTAACTGTAGTGGGACTTGGAAGACGGATGAGTAACAGGGTGAACGTCTCCCAGTCTCCGGATCGTTTTAGGGCGATCATTATGCCCAAGGCTGTCCAGGTGACATCATCATAATCAAGTTAATAACGAGGTGTCACGACATCAGTCCCCACCTGAAATTTACAAACTACTGCAAATATTTATCTGAAAATTATCAGTACAGGTTTAAGTGCTAAATTAATTACAAGTATCTCAAAAGCAAGTCCACTTACACCTGCCTTGCTTGGTGCAGGGCAGAGAATAGACATTTACTACTTGATTCCTAACCATAGCAATAGTATTAGTAGGAGATGAAACAGAAATGTCTTCTAAAATCTCATTCTGAGAAATGTGATGACCCACCATCAAATTTTTGAAAAGGCCTATTAATTAAAACAAGGATTGTTTTTGATTGTTATATTTCTATAACAAAGCAACAGCAGAACCAGTCAACTGCACTCGGCCACTTTCCACCCCACAACTCACAGCTGAGAAATCAGGGCCCACTGTCCACAGAGCAGTGGGCACAATCACCACACATCACCCATGTAAGAAAACTGCTTTCAGGACCGGATTCAGAAATTTCCAATGTAATCTTAAAAATGAAAAAGTAAAGGTATTCATAATTTTGAAATGATTTCAAATATTCCATCTTATTTTTTTAGAAACAGGTTCTTATTCTGTCACCCAGGCTGGAGTGCAGTGCTGGGATAACGGCTCACTGTAACCTGAACTGGGCTCAGGTTGATCTTCCCACCTCTGCCTCCCTAAGTCCTGGGATCCTGACAGGTGTGCACCCCACGCCTGGGACGACGTGTGTGCACCACCATGCCTGGCCCTCTGTTAATAGTTTAAAATGTTCCATGTTCCCATTTAGCCTTCGTTTTCCATTTCAGGAGACTAAGAATCTTGTAGAAACTGATGAATAAAGAATTTGAAGGTAACAGAAACTCCTTGTTATAGTTTGAAAGGGATCATAGGATTAGAATGTCCTTGGGAAAAACCCAGAGAAGATGGGTGGTTACTAAAGAAGCCTCACAAGATGGTATTAACTCGTCCTGTTAGCCACAGTTCAGTCCTTTCAATGTTACAGACTGACTAGAGCCAGGCAGGGTGACAATGCCACCCAAACTCAGGAGAGGCTCAGGTGCACATGCCAGGAGGGGGAAACCCTCTGCTGGGGTCACACGGGCCTGATGACCTGCACACTACGTGTCCTGTCCAGGCACCTTATTTCTGGCACCACAACACTTGAAAGGCCAAATTAGCCATGTGAAAGTTGCCTGGTGACCATGGGGTTGAGATGTGGGATAACTGCCTGGGTCCCTCACGCAGGCCATGATGAGGCTGCCGGAGCTGCCGCTGCCCTGCAGGTGCACAGCCCCCACAGGGATGCAGCATTTGTGCCATGTCTCACTTGCCTGGATGAAGGTAAAATAATATTAAAACTTCACCTTGCCCTTTCTCTGTCTCTCCTCCAATCCCCTTACTCCCCTCTTCTCCTTCACAAGAGGGACCCACTTCTGACTCTCTTTGGAAATGCCCTAAACTTTCTCTTTGTTCTTAAATAAAGTTTCTCTTTGTTATGCTGGAAAAAAAACTTCATTTTATGTTTGGGCTCTCCTTCTCCACGCTCTAGGTTCTCTCTACCCTCCTATGTTCACAACATCTCCACACAGAGCTCAGAATACCTATTCTGCAATCACAGGTCATCCCCCTCCCAGGGCGACAGTCACCATCACTGGATTTGCAGGTGTCCAAAACACTTCAGGTTCACATCATATATAATATTTTGGTTTAAGCAACCAAAGAAGACTGAGCACATCCACTATGTAAATTCCTCAGTTTAGCTTTTAGAAAGTAACAATTTTCTTTATTTTCAAATTTTAGTGATCCACTTCACTGTTACCTCCATGAACTGCTAATGCTGCCTTAGAGAGAGGAAGGACACTTTGGCCATTAGCTAAAAAGCAGTGAAAAGGATGCAGAGAAAGGAGCAGAAGCGAGAAGAGAGGCCCTTCAGCCGGACTGGGCCTCACACAGCTCTTTGCTTTGTTCATCCTTCAGAGGACAGGAGCCGACGGCCTGTGACCTGCTGACTGCCTCGCCGGGCAGCGCAGCCATGGAGATAAGACAACTTCTGCCCTTAGAGTCTTGTAAGGAGGGAATGTATTTGTTAATACAGCAGGGCTAAGAACTGGGGGTTCAGAGGAAGAAGGAGGTTTCAGAAAGGAAATGGTATTTTGTTCAGATTTGTTTTTAACAGGGGCCCTCGTCGGGAAGGGGGCTGATGGTATCCTGGAGGAGGTGACCACACGCACCAGCGAGTGAGGATGATGAACTTGGGAAGCCGTGCGCAGAACAGTGCGTCTGCACAGCTGCAGATGAAGCTGGAGAGACCACTGGTCTGCACCGACCACACAGAGGAGGTGACAGGGACCCAGCAGAGGTTTCAAAGCCGTAGAGCAACATGGTTGAATCTATTCTCAGGGAAGTTTGGAGAAAGAATTGGAAAATGCAGATACACAGGGAAGATGCCTGTTAGAGTCAACAGTGGGGGGCCAGTGAGAGGACGAAGCCTTCCACAAGAGGGCAGCAGAGGAGACGGGAGCACAGCCTAGGAAGTCACCCAGAGGAGGACGCCAAGGAGCCTGGTGGCTGGACAGGGGAGGGAAAGCGGGAAGAAGAAGGGTGACTCGGGTTTCAGGTCAGTCAAGGATGAGCAGGGATGCTGCAGATGGTGAAGACAGGTGGGATGGGGCAGTGACAGGCGGGTGAGAGGGAGGAGGGGACTCTGCATCCTGCTGACCTCAGGACACTCTACACGCATGTGTCTGGAGGACAGCTGGATCCAATCCAGGGCACAACGGAGGCCAAACAATGTCAGATACTAACCAATCTGAAGATGGTCAAGCTCAGGTGTGAAGAGGCCAGCAGGATAGATTTTGATCAGAAAGTACATGTACTGATTGTTGGGAAGAACTGGTTCTTTGAACTCTGAGAGTAAGGAGTCAGACACAGGTGTGTATGGCTTCACTATTTCTGCACCTAGAAAAAATCACAACAAAGAAATTAAATTCTAAAAATCTAAAAAGCTCTTAATAAGGATAAAACATATAAATTGTATGCTATCCCTATTTAAAACTATATACCTATATGTATATAATTCTAACTATACACCATGTTCCACATGTAAACATAGGTATATAATGTTTGTGTACACACATACAATATATACTTATCTATGTAGGTATATGCACCCCAAGCCTATATGTGATGAAATAATTTTAACAAATCAATACTTTACCCATAATGTAAATAACCAGCTACTAAGAGACATTCCTCCGAGCCTCTGGCAGCTGTCTCCACAGAGGTCCGTCTGGTGGAGTCCTGTCAGTAACATCACAGTGCTCGTGCAACCATGTCTCCAATGAGCGGCAATTTCTTTGTTCCGTACACTGACGTGGCACGGCTTTAGTTCCAACATGTAGGAAACACGGTGTCCACAAACCTAGATTCTGGCTGCACTAAGCTGGCTGCCTGGAAACACTAATTAATAACTTACGTGATTGTTCCCTGCAGAGATTAGGACTGACTTCCAGCTGCTCATAAACGGAGACATTTTCCCCAAAGCCTCCATCTGGCATACCTGTAATGGTCAGCTTGAGGTAAACGTGCTGGCCGACAGGCGTCTGAAGGTGACTGCTTGGTGGCAACTTCAAACAGAAAAGCTTTGTGTCGTGAGTAACGTCTTCCTTGGAAATTAACTGGCACTCTCTGTAGTGCAGACCTAGAACATGATTCATGAGTTAATAAGAAGCAGCCCCAGACCCCTGGAGAGAGCACCTGCCGCTCTCGGAGAAGCTTCACCCCCACTGAAACCCTGCGCATTTTAGGAATTCATCAACATTACCATCTATTCGTTCACTTTGCTTCCTGACATATCTGCTGAGACTTACAGATACTTCTGTAACCTGAAAAACGAATGAGTGTCTTCACTATTTCTACTCTCTGTTCCCATCAACAAAACTTTTCCTTAGCATTCCTTACTATTTTCTTTTTTTTTTTTCACATAAATTGGATTTAATTTTGACCAAAGTACATTACTTAAACATTAATTTTAATTCAACTTGCTAATATGTTGTTTAGGATATTGCATCATCATTTATAAGTGAAACATGTTTATAATTTCCCCTATATAATAATATATTTTTTCCATTTTTAATATTAGGTGTATCCAGATGAAGTAGAATGATTTTGAAGTATTTCTTCTTTTTCTATTGTCTGTGAGATTTGGTATGATCTGTTTTTTGAAATTATCTTTTACTTTTTATTTATAAATATTAGTTGTCTATTTTTTGAAACTTTGG
>CAUYPK010045573.1:0-61653 GCA_963574355.1 Loris lydekkerianus
ATTGGTGGGATTACACCTACGGTGCATCTTACAAGGGTACATGTGAAACTTAGTAAATGTAGAATGTAAATGTCTTAACACAATAACTAAGAAAATTCCAGGAAGGCTATGTTAACCAGTGTGATGAAAATATGTCAAATGTTATATAAAACCAGTATATGGTGCACCATGATTGCATTAATGTACATAGCTATGATTTAATAATAAATAAAGAAAAATTCAAAAACAAAACAATCCCTTCAGTATACACTCTATTAAATAGTCAACAGACTAGGGCAAAGAGAAAGGGAAATTATTGTGTAAAAGGTTTTTGCAAGGTAGAGGTTTTGCAAGATAAAAAGAGTTGTAGAAAGAGATGACAGTGATGATTCAACAATACTATATACTTAATATCACTGAACTGTTCACATCAAAAATGGGATGGTAAATTTTACGTTATATATATTTTAGCATCGTAAAAATTTGAAAAATTAAAGTTCAGAGGCTGCCTGATGTAGCATATTCTTGTGACTAAAATTATTTATACTTAATTTGAAGTCAAAGGAAAGTCCCAAAAGCATACTTTATTTTACTTTAATTGAAACTATGAAAGACACCAAAAGCATAATATATATAAAATACAAAAAACCCTGAAGTTACTGAAAAGAATCATCTACACATTGCATGCAAGTTATCAATCTATCAACACGGCTCCTTATCAGCTAGGATTTCCTTTGTTTGCATTTGTTTGTTCAAAATGAAAACAAAATCTTCTTAAATCCTCGTCAGACCCCGTAAGGTTTTATATCTACCATTTAATCTGTATCTTAATTAAACCACTAAATGTCATCTCAGTGCATATAGGAATTAGCTGTGCCTTCTCTCTTCCCCTCTCCATTCAAAGGTTTCAATCTGAAATTTTAAAAAATCTTTTTCTCAGTAAAAGTCTAATAAGTGGCCAATAAAAGCCAAAGTCTAGTATTTATAGATTAACTTTCTTTCTAAAAGATGCCTTTTTCTTTTAGCTTATAGTTATTTATTCAAGGATTAATCATTCCATTCCCAAAGGAGATTTTACAAATGAGTTTTCAATGTTCTTTATCAAACATTATTGTTATAATTTCTCCATAGCTCCTCAAAGACAGGGAGCAATTAATGTTTCTATGGTATAAAAGACTAGAAGTAGATGGAAATCCTAGAACATTAAAAGAAGAATTAAAGTTCACAGCATGTTATGTTGCCTATGGAAAAGAAAATCATGGTGCTGCCCCCTGGACTTGGGTCTTGGCTTATGCAATTAGAACCCCACCTCTTCAAATTGAGTCTTTCTTGCCCATGATGTCATTTCACTGAGGAAGCTTCCTTTGGTCTTTTTACTTTGGATTGCATGCCTCTCAAATAGTCTAATAACCTTCTATATATCCCTAGCAATCAGTGTTTTCATTGTCATCATAGCATCACAGCATTTAATTGTCTGTCTCTTCTTCAAAACTTTGAAAGATATTGATTCTAGATTCTTCCCTGTGTTAGTTCTAAGGTCCTAGCATGTGGGCTAGCATGTTGTTAGATTTAAATGCATAAGAATAAAGAAAAAAAATAACCGTTATCTAGGTCGTTATTCTAAGTTTTTACATTGTTAAGTTCTCAAATCAATTCTATGATGTAGGTACAATTATTATACCATTTTATAGGTGGGGAAATTGAGGCACAGACAGGTTAGATAAGTGGCATAATTTTACATAGATAGTAAACTGGTGACTAAATGTATAAAATCATGCTAAACTGAATAAACAGGATAATGAGACCTGAAAAGAATCCAGCATCCAGATTTCTGGGTGATGTCAAATTCTAAGACATGAAGGGCTAAGTGGAAAGATAACTATTCCTTGCTTCCCCCTGCCCCAGCCCTGTCCTTTATATTAAGCTAGTAAAATGCCTTTATTAATGAATAAAACTTAAAGGGATTTGGATTATCACTATGCAAGGAAAGATAGCCAATTAAAATTCTGATAATGAATCCTTCCAAACTACTTTTTATACAAAACACAATTTTGGTACAAAGTGGGATCATATATGCATTATGTGTATATATATGTGTGTGTGTACATATATACATATACCCTTTAATAGTCTGTTTTGTCTCATCATTGCATGTACACATTACATTGTACACATTTTTCCACAGCAAGAAATATATAAATCTTCAACATCACTTTTTTTTTTTTTTAGTGAGATTCTGTCTCACTTTATTGCCCTTGGTAGAGTGCCATGGCACCACAACCTCCAGCAGCCTCCAGCTCCAGCTTAGGCAATTCTCTTGTCTCAGCCTCCCGAGTAGCTGGGACTACAGGAGCCCACCACAACGCTCAGCTATTTTTTTGTTGCAGTTCGGCTGGGGTCAGTTTCAAACCCACCACCCTTGGTATATGGGGCCAGCGCCCTACTCACTGAGCCACAAGCGCTGCCCCTTCAACGTTACTTTTAATAGTTGAACAAATTGTCTTATTCCAGTATCAGCTATGTTGTACTTTTCAATAGGTCAGCATAAAGATGCCAAAACTTAAAGTTGATCTGAAAAGTAGTGATGGTAAGCAAAAGAGCAACAGCTGAGGTATGGGAATGCTAGTGACAGGATATTAGCAAATCACATAAAATGAAATTAAGGCTATGGTGGCCTCTGACAACCACGCAAGAGATTTTACTCTGCTGGTAGATACGAGAAGGGAGGTTATAAAAGTACAGATATATCACTTTTATGGCAAGGTTCACAAGCATGTACTGATTAATTTCACTGCAATTCCCATTAGACACAAAAGAGCCAAATGACTTTTAGAACACCTTTGAGAAAACTCAACACTGGTTAAATGTAGTTGGTCATATAGACAACTGAGGCAAAACTTCCTTCTCAAATGTTTGTTTTTATTTTTGTTTTTTGGTTTAGAAATAACATTAAAATGCCAGGTCATTTAGACTAATAGGAGAACCTACATCAAAGATGCTTAGCTACAACTGAAAACATGAGTAGAAGAGATAACTGCATTTTGCCAATTTTTAAACAAATTTATAACGTTTGTGGATTTGATTGTGCAGCTATAAAAGGACCAGGTGATGAAGACAGGCTTTGATGAGGTGCAAGAAGAGAAAATAGCAGAGTACACTCAAAACGAATGCACATTTTTCTGGAACACCACATGCACAGCACTTAAATTGTACATAAAACACTTTTACAAGCAGTTCTCTTTCCAAGGAAACGAAAAGACATGCTTAATCTACAAGGAAATAAAACTTCCTAGGGAGAGGCCTCAGACAGTTGGTTTTAAAGGTTCATTCTTTTTCAACTGTGGTATTTTGTTTTAAAGAGGCACATGAAACACTTCAATTTGCCCCTTGGCCACCTTAAAACCCTGTTTTAATTCCCATCTGTTCTTAATAAGGTCCTTAGAAAAGAGAGATTTCTCCAATTTTCACGAAGATCAGCTATGTAAAGGAGTTCAAGCCTCATGAAGATGAGAATTCCTGGATCACTAACTAAGAAAGCACCCACAGCATAGATGGACGCAGTCCAGCAAGCATGTGGGAAGAACCAGCCGGGTCCTAAGTGTAGGATGGACCTTGCTTGGTTGGCATCCTCTTCATGGTCTTGTTTGCAAAATAGAAAGCAATGAGATAATAGTTTTTGCAAAAATTTCACAACTCTCCTCTCTTCTTAAACATTCAACATTGCCTTTATGGTTATCTCTATGACACTGAGGAAAGGAGAAAAACAAAATCAGAAGAGAGGCACCGTGAGGGCAATAACTTCTGTTCATTCACAGTCCATCAAATGAAGTGTTCTGATTACTAAAAATGGAATCCATCCCTGTGCACACTGATCCCAATCCTTGTTCATCCCACAGGACTTAGCTCCTGCAATGCTCCCCCTTTTGTCTGTGTAATGCTCTCCCTTTTGTCCCCGTCACTATCTCTCTACTTATAGAACCACTTCTATGTTTATGCGAGCCAGTGTCCAGTAATCTAAAGAGCACAGGCTCTGGAAATAGACAGCTGGGATTGTGACACCTGTCCTTTCACTGAGCCCATTATTAACCTCTCCCATTAGTCAATTTTATCTATAAAATAAGAGGTTCTTGTGAAAATTGTGAATTAAATAGACACTTGTAAAACACTTAGAACAGTTTCTGATATACAGTAAGCTATATAAATGTTAGCTGATTTTATTATTCCTATTGAAATATACTTTAGCATTTGCCATATTTAAAAAAAAAATCCTCTTAGAACACGAGTCCATCCTCCATCTACAGATTCATTTTACTGATCCTCTTTCTAGAAAACTCTTCAAAATAGGCTCTTCTCATATCTCCACTTCTTCACCTCCCTGTTTTCCAATCAACCCACTCTCGTGACTCCACCAGATCAGTTTTCACCTAATGCTGCCCATGGCCTTCATGTTGCCAACCTCAATAAGATAGTGAAACTGCTTATTTCATCTTACTAGCAAGGATAGGATAATTTCAGGTTACCAAATGTCAATATAAGCAGAATATCCTTCAGGATCACAAACCCAGAACCTGATGGATCAATCATTCTCACATATCAGCAAAACACTTCATTCTTCTTCTGTGCAGTACAGCTGTGAAATCTCCGATGTAGGGCTGTCACATGTGGTGTGCCTCACAGGCTCCTTCCATTTCTCTCTGACTTCCTGCTGCTCTCCAATAATCTCACTGTTTCTACCACCCAGGATTCTCCCTCACTCTACTTGCCTCTGCAAATGCAGTCTGTATGAGGCTCCCATGCCCAGGGTGAATTTATGCTCCAAATCAAGACACTCTTGAGAAGAAAATGAGGCTGCCTTAGGTCAAGTCCCTTAGAAGAACAGCCCACCTGAGGAAAGGAATTACATGCACATGATTATTCAAGGTAATGCTCTTCAGGTAAAACTGTTAGGGAGTGAGAGAAGTGGAATAGAAAGAGGATGGAACCAAGTAAGGAAGACTGGTCCTGGCTTGATCCACACGAGACTCTAGAGCATAAACTCATCTACTAAGTTGCTCCTCTCATGAGGTAAGACGAGGACATGTTCACCCATTTCAGTGAGCAATTGCCTGTGGATCACTCCTGGAGGATCACATCTTTTATTTTTGCAGTTTGGCTGGGGTTGGGTTTGAACCCACCACCCTTGCTGTATGGGGCTGGTGCCCTACTCAGTGAGCCACAGGCACCACCGATCACATCTTGAAAGCTGAGAATAATTTCTGTGTGTGTGTCTTATGCAGAAAGGTCTGATGTGGAGTCAGCTGTAACCCACACAGCAATTGGCCAGCCTTTGTGTCTTTTACTCACATTGCCACCCACATTGTAGTGCTGCTCTTCTTTAAAACTCCCACGGGTTCTACAATCCCTGGGGATCACCTTCATAGCTACCCAGGATCACTACATGGACGCCCCCAGGCTGTTGTTGGGCACCACTGCTACCAACCAGGACTTCCTGAGCACAGATGACTTCATTGCTGCAAGTGCTTCTGCCACATGGAGGATACTGGGAGGAAGCTGAGAAAACTTAGATTTCATGACCTGTCTTTTTTTTTTTTTTTTTTTTAACAGAGTCTCAAGCTGTCACCCTAGGTAGAGTGCTATGGCATCACTGTTCACAGCAACCTCAACTCTTGGGCTTAAGCAATTCTCTTGGCTCCATCTCCCAAGTAGCTGGGATTATAGGTGCCCGCCTGGCTATTTTTAGGTTGTAATTGTCATTGTTGTTTGGCAGGCCCGGGCTGGATTCGAACCCACCAGTTCTGGTATATGTGGCTGGTGCCTTAACCGCTTGAGCTACAGGTACGGAACCGCATGACCTGTCTTTGGATCTCTGTTCATGAGTCACTTTTGCCTCTGGCTCTTAGATCTCTTCATCATCAGAGTCCATCTCTCAGTTTTGATGCTTTCTACTCTTACAACAACAGGAATAACTTTATTTCAAAATTGTGTCCTTTTAGTGAAGACCCACAGAAATATTATTTAGGCTTATAACAATATGTTCAGATTTCACTAGAGTAGGTATACACATTTTTTCCCAGTGTAATTATTAGTTAGAATTTCCTTTTACGTTCAAAGGTTCCCTAGTTTAAACAATAAATCATGATTTTACCTCACAAACCTGATTTTTAATGTTTAAGCATCTTCTATAGGGCACATAGGAATTGCAAGGGAACCTTGGGCACAGCAAGTTCAAATGCAGCCAATTACTGACCCACTGTAATTCATGCTATGTTACTAAATCCAGCTGAAGTGATGAGACTCTCTATGCTTTAACACTTTCTCTCAAAGATCTCATAGTAGCCTACATATTTTAGACTTGTCTGGGCCTTCTCCCATGATCAGTAGAGATTTAAATGTATTCTGAACCTTGTAGGTGGACAAGTTATTTATGAAGACACGAAGTCTTTTGCACATAAATGCATAGTACTAGAACTACATATCAGGTTGTTTTCCTAAGTCCAAATATAAATTTCATATGTGCTTCTCCTCCAAGGTTCATAGACTTAGATTCACTGTCCACCCCCATGTTTGTACCTGAACATTGTGATCCTAAAGTTCACTTGAAATGCCTCTCAGTGGCATAAATCAAGAGCATCTCTTAAGGTATCTACGTGGATATCAGTTTCTTCCCATCTTCTTATAAAAGCTCAGAGGATTATCAGGTAGTCACTTCACATCACTGTGCACCAATATGCTAATACCCTGCATAATTACTTAGCCTGATTTGTGCATGAATGGTCACTTATAATAGATGTTCTGAGTAGAAAAGTTAAAAGTCAATATGAATTTGAACATCTGGAACAGAATTAAGCCCAGTAATTCTTATTACATAATATTCTTATTTAGACACTTCCCAAAATCTGAGGTAATTAATAGCAGCGTGGTAAGAAGAAAGAGCTCTTGAATACAGATTTATTCCCAGGCAAAACCATTATCCCATGTAAGAGGTAGTAATCTCTAAAGACAATGGTTATATATTAGGTACACATTCAAATATCAAAAAAACCTTGATGTTTCTGAATGTGTTTACTGATAACGTAATAGTTTGTTGCTATTGAAGACATGTCTGATGTAATCATCAAATTATAATCAGCATGTTCTGAAGATCAATAGAAAGGTAGAAATTAGCAGATATGAGTTATTGCCTATAGTTAAATTATGAAGAATGTTAAGTACACTATAAAGTGTTACTTAATAGTTACTGGTAGCCTTGAACAAAATGAGTTTCATTGTTAAGATTTATAAGTTTCATTGTTAAGATTTATTAACTGTATTCAGCCCAGACAGTCATTCAGCTCAAACTTTAAAAGCTTTACAGGTATCTAATATCAGTCTGGTTTAAATAGAAGTAACAAAGTGATCATAAGAAAGACAGAATAACTGGATTTGAGGAGATTTATCAATCTTAGGTTAATTTTTAATGGCCTTATCAGAGGCATGGATCAAGTCTATGAGTTGGTGGTAAGGATGGAAATATCCTCTGAAGATAAAGGTTATTCCCACTGTCAATCATCCCAAATAGTTGTTGTATGCAAGGTAGATTGTCAGGCAGAAATTTGAACTGAGATGGAGGAGTACTTTCTACCAGGGCTTTGATCCAGAAGGGCATGGGCACTAAAGAATGGAAAGGCCTGGAGTGAATTCTGGAATGACATTATCATGGCTACATAGAACTAGTATGGAAGTTAGCAAGGGCATGAAGCTTTCACTCTTTGCCAGAAGCAGGACAGAAGAGAGTTGTGACTGCTGGCAGTCACAACAGGCAGTTCTGGCTTCCAGAAGCAGCCAACAGGTGGGCAGCAGGTAAAAGTAGTCAAGACTAACTTTTGAACAGGTTAGAGAGCAGCTGTGCCACCTGAGATAGGAGGGAAGCCAGTAGTAGCATTACTAGTACAAACAGCTTTTCCCAGTAGAATCCATATTTCACAAGTATCGTTAACAGAGGTAGCAGACTGGTGGTAAGAAAACTGCCCAAGTCAAAGATTCTGAGGATCTTGTTTTGGAGTCACATGAGGTGGTACCATCTGAGCGAAAGCTCTCAGAAATACCTGGAGAATCTTCTCTGCTGGAGTAATTTCTGGGGAGGAGGTACATGCTCTGGGTCTTCCGTAATTATGATTTGAGAAAACAAAGAAATATAACACTATTTGCAGTCAGAGGATGGGGAGGACAAGGATAGAGGGACACATAGCAAAGTAAGGGATTTCTATTTGAGATCTTGTTGCTTAGTTTTTCAACACGTCCCAATTAAAACCTTAAAATACATATTTAATAATTGGAAAGATAAACAGCCAATTTTTAGTTTCTTAATGGAGAAGAAAAACAAAATGATGCCACAGCTAAGTATCTAAAAAATCAACTGAACTGAAATTAAAACTTAGAAAAGAAGTGATTATAAAATTGACATTTATTGTCAAGATTAACTAATTTTATTTCTCACAACACTCAATAATTTCCAACTTAGAAAGATACTTCAAAACTTTTCATTTTAAACATGATTTTCATATTTTAGAGCTAAAATAACTTTTCCCTTGATTTATCCCTGTGCTTCAGAGGGTAGCGCATCAAACACTTCTTGTTTTTATTTGAAGGATAAATTCTAGTATTTAAAAAAGTATTGAAATTTACAACACATTCTCTCATAATTATTTTAATTCAATTTGTAATTACCCTGTGATCATTTCATTGTTATTACCATTATTCTTAGAATCTTTCTTTTTTTACATTTTAGAAAACAGGGGTTGAATAAATTTAGATTTTTCTGTAGATTTCTAAAGTACTGAAACCTAGAAACAGATTATTCACAACAATAAAACCTCTCCCTTTATTTATTTATTTTGTTGTTGTTGTTGTTGTTGTTTCTGTATTTTCCTTTGGGGCCTTATTCAAAAATTGCCTTGGCCAATGTCTAGAAAAGTTATTCCTATTTTTTTCCGCTAGGCTTTTTATGGTTTCATGTCTTACACATAAAACTTTCATCCATCTTGAATTAATTTGTTGTATTTGGCAAGAGATAGAGGTCATATTTCATTTTTCTGCTTGTGGGTTTCTGATATTCCCAGCATCATTTACTGAATACGGCTTACTTTCCCAGGTGTATGTCCTTGTCTGCTTTGTTGATGATCTGATGTTGGAATCACATGGTATTATTCTGTGTTTTCTATCCCATTTCATTGGTCAGTGTCTCTATTTTTATAACAGTACCAGTTTAGTTACTGTAGTCTTGCAGCATAATTTGAAGTCAAGTAATGTAATGCCTCCAGATTTGTTCTTTTTGCTTAAGATTGCTTTGTCTTTGGGGGCTCTCTTTGGTTCCAGATGAAACTTAGAGTTATTTTTTCTTAGGTCTGTGAAATATGATGTTGGCATTTTGATGGGGACTGCAATGCATCTGTAAATCACTTTGGGCAATATGAACATTTGAACAATGTTGATTCTACCAGTCCTTGAGCAGGAAAGTTTTTCCATTTGTTTGTGCCATCTGTGATTTCATTCATCAGTACTTTGTAGTTCTCTTTGTAGACATGTTACACTTCCTTGATTAAGGGAATTCCTAGGTATTTTATTTTCTTTGTAGCAATTGTAAATGATATTTGACTTTCAGATTGACTTATTCATGTATAAAAATGTTTCTGATTTGTGTACAATGATTTTGTAACCTGAGACTTTGCTGATTATATTATTAATTCTAGGAGTCCTTTGGTAGAATTGTTAGGGCTTTCTGCATACAGGATAATATCATTATGACCCCCTCTTTCCAAATTTGGTTGCTTGTTCTGGCTAAGACTTCAAGTACCATACTGAATAGAAGTGGTGACAGTGGACACCCTCATTTCATTTTAGCTTTTAGGAGGAATGCTTTCAACTTTTTTTCTATTCAGTATGATCTTGGCTGTGGGTTTGTCATATATAGCTTTTATTATTTTGAAGAATTAGTTAGCATGTGGTACTTATACAGAAATCAGTAACAAAGAGCTTGACTCAGTAATCAAAACCCTCTCAAAAAAGAGAAGATTGGGTCCAAATGGTTTTATAATTAAATTCTACCAAACATTCAAAGAGTATCAGTCCATTCTAAATGCTTCAAAAAAATAGAAGAGCGAATACTTCCAAATGAATTATATGAGGCCAGAATCACCCTGATACTAAAACAAAACAAAGTCACCACAAGAAAGGAAAACTACAGCATAATTTGAAGGCAAGTGATGTAATGCCTCTAGATTTGTTCTTTTTGCTTAAGATTGCTTTGTCTTTGGAGGCTCTCTTTGGGTCCAGATGAAACTTAGAATTATTTTTTCCTAAGTTTGTGAAATATGATGTTGGCATTTTGATGGGGACTTGATAAACTTTGATAAACTTACCAAAGAGGTAAAAGACTTGTATGTTAACCATTAATTAAGAAAATCAAAGAAGATACAGATAAATGAAAAGAAAGTTTATTCTATGCTCATGGATTAGAAATAATAATATTACTAAAATGCTTATTCTATTCAAAATTATCTAGAGATTCAATGCAATTTCTATAAAAATCTTAAAGTGGTACTGTACAGAAATAGAAAATACAATCCTAAAATTTGTATGGAACCACCAAATAGCATAAATAGCCAAAGCAATCATGAGCAAGAATAACAAAAATGAAGGCATCACATTTCTTGATTTTAAAATACATTAAAAAGCTACAATAATAAAAATGTATGGAGTATCATTAAAAACAGACATTTAGACAAATGGAACAGAACAGAGAGCCCAGTAATAAATTTATGCATTTACAATCTTCTGATCTGTGACAAGAATGCCAAGAACACACAATGGGGAAAGGATAGCCTGTTTACTATCCTTTGCAGAAAAACAAAATTGGATTCTTATCTCACTTCATATAAACTTCACATAAACTTATAAACAAATATAAGATTAAAATTATTAAATAATTAAATATGAAATGAAACTTAAAACTCCTAGAAGAAAACATAAGCAAAGATTTTCTTCACATTTGTCTTGCAACAATTTCTTGGACATGGCACCAAAAGCACAAGCAACAAAAGCAAAAAGGCAAGTGGGATTTCAGCAAATTAAAATGCTTGAGCACACCAATGGAAGCAATCAACAGCATGAAAAGGCAACCTATGAAAAGAAAGAAAATATTTGTAATCTGTACATCTGATAAGAAGTTAATATCATATATATATATATATATGATATGAACTTATACAGTTATATACAATAACAGTTGTATATATATAATACAACTTATACAACTTATATATATATATGAACTTATACAATTCAATAGGTCAAGAAACAAACAAGCTGATTTAAAAATGGACAGAGCACCTGAATAGACATTTCTCAAAAAAGGGGGGGGGCACCACTGCTCCGGTTTGGTTCCCTCTCAGCTGACAATCCTCTTTTCACTCCCATGCCGCAGAATCATCACTGACCAGCTGCAGTCTAGGCCCTGTCCACACCCCTCGAGAAATCACCCAAGAATCTGGACTTCTGGGGGACAGGCCTTCAGACTTCAGAGTGACAGTGGAGGGGAGTGCTGGGAGCTCAGAACTGCAGGTTTAGGTTCACCAAAACTAATACCTGGAATTCTAAATGCAAGAAAACTAGAAAAGTGAAGACTCCATGCATAAATTTGCCAGATATTTATGAGGATATTGTAGAGAGAACACAAAACACTGAGAATTTTTTGCCATTGTGGCTCTCACATGACCACTGCCTTCACAACTCTTTCTCTCCATCCCTTTGTGGAAAAAAACCAGACAATGTCACCTCCAAATTTTCCTCTTTGACCTAAGGATTGTTGAGCTGAAGGTAATTAAGAGGAAGCAGAGGAACTATTGCAAGAAATTGCAACAGCAATCAGTGCCCGGCCCTCCATAAGAGCTGCATATAATTGGCAACCTGGACCTCTGTAAGAGCTGCGCACAATCAGCAATCAGCACCCAGACTGCTGTAAGAGCTGCACCACGATCAGCTATCTGCCCTCACCAAGACCCTCGTAAGAACTGCACCCACTGGGTCTCTGCATGCCCTAACCATGAACTCCAGGAGCCACGCAACCCTACGTCCTCCCTGCTGTATCCTCCCTGCCTCCACACCGGCCTGCTCATCTGGCCAGGAACTCTGGAAGCCGTGTGCCTTCCAGAACCTTTCTGCCTCTCTGCAGAGCCCTTCTCATGGCCAGAGACTGCTGCAGCCTTGGGCTCTCTGAGCCAAAGTCACTGTCATGAGGCACTCCCAGAAACATATGAAAACCCCCACCCCCACCTCCCAGTCCTGTTGCTGGATCCAGGTGTGTCACACTCAAGAGCTGCTCCAACAACCAGAACTCTCTGGCTGGGGCACCCCAGAGGAGCTACACAGGGTCACTCCCTAAAAAGATCCAACAACAATAGAGTGATCCCTCTGGGGTCTAATCTTGGACTCCAACTCTGAGGACAGCTAGAGGCAATGGTGAAAAAAAAATCATGAGGAAAAATCAATGGATAAACTCTGGAAATATGAATAATCAGAGTAGATCAACTCCCCCAAAGATCAATGGGGCAGACAGAGCACAAGATCCCATGCACAAACAAATAGCTGAGTTGTCAGAAATAGAATTCAGAATCTGGATAGCAAATAAGATTGAACTAGAATTCCAAGCAGTAACCCAAAAGATATGTCAAGAATTCAATGAATTCAAAGACCAAATGAAAAAAAAAATTTTGACACATTGAGACAAGCAGTTGCAGCCCTCAAAGATCTGAGAAACACAGTAGAATCCCTTAATAACAGAATGGAGCAAGTAGAAGAAAGAATTTCTGGCATTGAAGACAAAGCTTTTGAATGCTCCCAAACTCTCAAAGAGGAAGAAAAATGGAGGGCAAAAACAGATCACTCTCTCAGAGAGCTCTGGGATAATTCAAAGAAAACCAATATTCGTCTTATAGGGATCCGTGAAAGCGATGAAGTGGCTTCATAAGGCACAGAGTCTCTTCACCATGAGATTACAAAAGAGAACTTTACAGACATGTCAAGAGATTCTGAAATTCAGACAGCAGACAGTTTCAGAACTCTAGCATTACTCAACCCAAATAAGACATCCCCCAGACACATCATAATCAATTTCACTAAAGTTAATATGAGGAGAAAATTCTGAAAGAAGCCAGACAAAAGAAAACCATCACCTACAAGAGGAAGAATATTAGAATAACTGCAGATCTCTCTGCTGAAACCTTTCAAGCTAGAAGAGGATGGTCATCGACTTTTAATCTCCTAAAACAAAATAACTTTCAACCCAGGATCCTGCACCCAGCTAAACTTAGTTTCAGTTATAATGGAGAAATTAAATACTTCAATGACATTCACATGCTGAAGAAATTTGCCACAACTAAACCAGCTCTCCAGGATATTCTCAGACCTATCCTCCATAAAGACCAGTGTAATTGTTCACCACAAAAGTAAACCCCCCAGAAAGTTTTGATCATATTCCAACTTCCACAGTCACAAAGGGATTAAAAATGTCCACCAGTCTTTTGAAAGGCTTATCAATATTCTCAATTAATGTGAATGGTTTAAACTGTCCTCTAAAGAGGCATAGGTTGGCTGACTGGATACAAAAACTCAAGCACTGCTGCATACAAGAAGTGCATCTTACATTAAAAGACAAATATAGACTCCAGGTGAAGGGATAGTCATCTATACTCCAGGCAAATGGAAAGCAGAAAGAAGCAGGCATTGCTATCTGTTCGCAGATGCAATAGGCTCTAAACCAACCGAAATAAGGAAGGATGAGGATGGACACCTCATACTTGTTAAAGACAATACTCAATATGATGAGATTTCAATTATTAATATTTATGCACCCAACCAGAATGTACCTCAATTTACAAGAGAAATTCTAACAGACATGAGCAACTTGATTTCCTCCAGTTTCATAGTAGTTGGAGATTTTAACACCCCTGTAGCAGTGCTGGATAGATCCTCCAAAAAAAAAGCTAAGCAAAGAAATTTTAGATTTAAACTTAACCATTCAACATCAGGATTTAACAGACATCTACAGAACATGTCCTCCCAACAAAACTGAATACACATTCTTCTCATCAGCCCATGGAACATGCTCTAAATTGAACCACATCCTAGGCCAAAAATCTAACCTCAGCAAATTTTAAAAAATAGAAATTATTCCTTGCACCTTCTCAAACCATCATGGAATAAAAGTTGAACTCAATAACAACAGGAACCTGCATAACCATACAAAACATGGAAGCTAAACAACCTTATGCTGAAGGATACATGGGTTATAGACAAGATTAAGAAAGAAATCAACAAAACAACAATCAAGACATGAATTAGCAGAACCTCTGGGATACTGCAAAGACAGTCCTAAGAGGGAAATTTATAGCACTGCAAGCCTTCCTCAAGAAAACAAAAAGAGAAGAAGTTAATAACTTAATGAGACATCTCAAGCAACTAGAGAAGGAAGAACACTACAACCCCAAACCCAGCAGAAGAAAAGAAATAACCAAAATCAGAGCACAATTAAATGAAATTGAAAACAAAAGAATTATACAACAGATCAATAAATCCAAAACTTGTTTTTTGAATAAGATCAACAAAATAGATAAACCTTTGGCCAACCTAACCAGGAAAAAAAGAGTCAAATTTCTAATTACCTCAACCAGAAATGGTAATGATGAAATAACAACAGACCCCTCAGAAATTCAAAAAATCCTTAATGAATACTACAAGAAACTCTACTCTCAGAAATATGAAATTCTGAAAGAAATTGACCAATACCTGGAAGCATGCCACCTATCAAGACTTAGCCAGAATGAAGTGAATATGTTGAACAGGCCTATATCAAGTTCTGAAATAGCATCAACTATACAAAATCTTACTAAAAAGAAAAGCCCAGGACCAGATGGCTTTACATCAGAATTCTACCAAACCTTTAAAGAAGAACTAGTACCTCTTCCAAAATATAGAAAAATAAGGAATATTACCCAATACATTCTACAAAGCAAACATCACCTTGATCCCCTAACCAGGGAAAGACCCAACAAGAAAAGAAAATTGTAGACCAATATTACTAATGAATATTGATGCTAAAATACTCAATAAGATCCTAACAAACAGAATCTGACAACACATCAAAAAAATTATACACCACAACCAAGTGGGATTTATCTCAGGGTCTCAAGGCTGGTTCAATATACGTAAATCTATAAATGTAATTCAGCACATAAACAAACTAAAAAATAAGGACCATATGATTCTCTCAATTGATGCAGAAAAAGCTTTTGATAATATCCAGCATCCCTTCATGATCAAAACACTTAAGAAAATTGGTATGGAAGAAACATTTCTTAAACTAATAGAGGCCATCGACAGCAAACCCACAGCCAATATCGTATTGAATGAAGTTAAATGGAAATCATTTCCACTTAGATCAGGAACCAGGCAAGGTTGTCCCTTGTCATCGTTCCTCTTTAACATTGTAATGGAAGTGTTAGCCATTGAAATTAGGGAATAAAAAGTGATCAATGGTATCCACATAGGGTCAGAAGAGATCAAACTTTCACTCTTCACAGATGATATGATCGTATATCTGGAAAACACTAGGGATTCTATTACAAAACTTTTAAAAGTGATCAAAGAATACAACAATGCGTCAGGCTACAAAACCAACACCCATAAATTTGTAGTCTTTATATATACCAACAATAACCAAGCTGAAAAAACAGTCAAGGACTCTATTCCTTTCACAGTAGTACCAAAGAAGATGAAATATTTGGGAGTATACCTAACAAAGTACATGAAAGATCTCTGTAAAGAGAACTATGAAACTCTAAGAAAAGAAATAGCTGAAAATGTTAACAAATGGAAAAAATATACCATGTTCAAGACTGGGAAGAATCAACATTGTTAGAAAAAACAGTCAAGGACTCTATTCCTTTCACAGTAGTACCAAAGAAGATGAAATATTTGGGAGTATACCTAACAAAGGACATGAAAGATCTCTGTAAAGAGAACTATGAAACTCTAAGAAAAGAAATAGCTGAAAATGTTAACAAATGGAAAAATATACCATGTTCAAGACTGGGAAGAATCAACATTGTTAAAATGTCCATACTAACCAAAGCAAACTACAATTTTAATGCAATCCCTATTAAAGTTCCACTGTCATATTTTAAAGATCTTGAAAAAATACTTGGTTTTATATGGAATCAGAAAAAAACCTCGAATACCCAAGACATTTTATTTTATTTTATTTTATTAGAAATAAAAACAAATTAGGAGTAATCATGCTACCAGACCTCAGACTATACTATAAACCATAGTGAGCAAAACAGCATGGTACTGGCACAAAAACAGAGAGGTGGATGTGTGGAAAAGAATAGAGAACCAAGAGATGAGTCCAACTACTTACTGTTATTTGATCTTTGACAAGTCAATTAAAAACATTCAGTGGGGAAAAGACTACCTATTTAACAAATGGTGCTGGGTGAACTGGCTGGTGACCTGTAGAAGACTGAAACTGGACCCACACCTTTCACCATTAACTAAGATAGACTCTCACTGGATTAAAGGTTTAAACGTAAGACATTTAACTATAAAAATACCAGAAGAAAGTGCAGGGAAAACTCTTGAAGAAATCGGTCTGGGTAAATATTTTAGGAGGAGGACACCCCAGGCGATTGAAACAGCTTCAAAAATACACTGCTGGGACCTGATCAAACAAAAAGCTTCTGCACAGCCAAGAATACAGTAAGTAAAGCAAGCAGACAGCCCTCAGAATGGGAGAACATATTTGTAGGTTATATCTCTGACAATGTTTTAATAACCAAAATCCACAGAGAACTCAAATGTATAAGCAAGAAAAGAACAAGTGATTCCATCTCAGGGTGAGCAAGGGAGTTGAAGAGAAACTTCTCTAAAGAAGACAGACGCACGATATACAAGCACATGAAAAAAAGCTTGTCATCCTTAATTATCAGAGAAATGCAAATCAAAACTAGTTTGAGATATCATCTAACTCCAGTAAGATTAGCCCATATCATAAAATCCCAAGACCAGAGATGTTGGCGTGGATGTGGAGAAAAGGGAACACTTCTACACTGCTGGTGGGAATGCAAATTAATAAGTTCCTTTTGGAAAGACGTTTGGAGAAACTTAGTGATCTAAAAATAGACCTGCCATTCAATCCTATAATTTCTCTAGTAGGTATATACTGAGAAGACCAAAAATCACATTATAACAAAGATATCTGTACCAGAATGTTTATTGTAACCCAACTCATAATTGTTAAGTCATTGAAAAAGCCCAAGTGCCCATTGATCCACGAATGGATTAATAAAATTTGTGGTATATGTACACCATGGAATATTATGCAGTCTTAAAGAAAGATGGAGACTTTACCTCCTTCATGTTTACATGGATGCAGCTGGAACATATTCTTTTTAGTAAAGTATCTCAAGAATGGAAGAAAACGTATCCAATGTAGTCAGCCCTACTATGAAACTAATTTATGGCTTTCACATGAAGGCTATAACCCAGTTATAACCTAAGAATATGGGGAAGGGGAAGGGGAAGGGGGAGAGGGAGGGGAGGGGGGGAAGGATGGGCGGAGGGAGGGTGATTGGTGGGATCACATCTACAGTGCATCTTACAAGGGTACATGTGAAACTTACTAAATGTAAAATATAAATGTCTTAACACAATAACTAAGAAAAGGCCAGGAAGGCTATGTTAACCAGTGTGATGAAAATATGTCAAATGGTGTATAAAACCAGTGTATGGTGCCCCATGATCACATTAATGTATACCGCTATGATTTAATAATAAATAAAAAATAAAAATAAAATAGAAAAAAAATTTTTTTTGCTCTGTTGCCCAGTGATACAATCATAGTTCATAGTTCACTGCACCCTGGATGGAATTCCTGAGCTCAAGGAGTCCTTCCACTTTGGTCTCCCAAAGTTCTGGAACTAAAGATGTGAACTACCATGCCAGGTACTTATTTTCTTTTAACTAGAATCCACTCTTACATAAACTATATGGTTCACCTTGGTGGAAGCAATGTCTGCAACCTCAAACATTCCTAAATTCTATACTTCATTCCATTAACCAGTGGAGGTCTCTCTTGATGTTCCTTCTCCCTACCTTTCTTTTCTCCCTTCCACCTTCTGGCCTCTATGTAACTTTATGCTGGCATGTACACTTTCTCTAGTAATCTGTCAGAATGTTTTTATATAATTTGTGTTAGGCTATGTAAAAGTTGAGTACCAGTAAACTGTATTTCTATTAGTATGATTGTAATTAGTTTTTCCTGATGCATAAAGTAGTATGGCTTATATTTCCTTCTGTTTAGTTTACTAGCTGGAGGCTCATGCCACTCCTTTACAGTTCAAATAAGAATTTTCTTGCTTTAAGTTTCAGTGGATTTTTCTGTTTATAATTTATCAACAATATCTATGATGACCTTGAGTTCTTCCAACTTATAACTCATGCTATCTCTTACATAGAGACCTGCCTTCCTGAAGGTATTAAAGAAAACATAAATATAGAGTAGTGCCAAATATGCCAGCACTAGTTAGTCATAAATTTTATTATAGCATTATTGTTTCAAAAAGTTCTCATGGTACACAAGACCCCATTGAGGTAAAGCTCAGTTTCTTGTGCATTGTTACAAATACATAAATGTGTGTTTGTGTGAAAGTGTGAGTGTGTGTGTATGTGTGTGTCATCTGGCACAGCACTTAACTGTTGCTATTCAAAACTAGTTGGTGAATAAATAATGGATGTCTATTTTGTAAAAATCTTTGAGAGTTAGAAAATAAAGTTTCTTAGTTTTCCTAAATTTAACATTTCATAGGATTAGCAAAGTCATTTGGTATAGTAAAAAAATGTAAATAACAGGCAATTTTTAACATATATTTGATAATCATTTGGGAAAGTGTATTTCAATACACTCTAAAGTTTTTAATGTTTTTGCTTAAACTGATTCATCTGCAGGTATAATCAAAGGAAATGGATTATGTTAAGAGGTGAGACCTTTAAGAAATGATTAAGTCATGTAGGTGCTGGCCTCATGAATGGATTAATACTGTTATCACAATAGAGTTAGTTATGTGGAAATGGGTTTCCAATAAAGGGACGAGTTCAGTTCAGTTTCCCCTGTCTGTCTCCCACCTGTGCCATGTGATGCCTTCTACTGGGCTATGATGCAGCAGGAAGGCCTCCATCAGTGTGGCTCCTCAGTCTTGGACTTCCCAGGATCCAGGACTGTGAGCCAAGTAAACTTCTCTTCTTTATATATTACCCAGTCTGTGATGTTCTGTTATAGCAGCAGAATATGGACTCAGACAAGGACGACTATAGGTAAAAAGCATGTATGTAAGGGGTACTACTTTCCGCTCTGCAGAAAAATTGCAGATTCTAAATTCTTCCACAATTTTTCAGTCATATCAAAATGATTAGTTTTTATAGTGTTTATCAATTTTTAAGAAAATAAAGAATAATGCATTCTATAATATTTACAACTTTTTAAACTTTTAATTTTAAGATAATTATAGATTCTCATGCAATTGTAAGGAACTTTCTGGTAAGCATGTTGCCCAGTTTCCCCCAGTGGTAACATATTGCATAACTATAATACCAATGTCAGAAAATTGACATTAATATAATCCACTGACCTTACACTGATTTTACTAGTTCTAAGTACGTGTGTGTATGCATTTACTTTAATGCAAGGTTATCACGTGCAGATTCATGTGGCCATCACCAAAGTCAAGATACAGAAAAGTACTATCCTAGTCACCATTGTGGGTTTCTTTTTTATTTTAGATTTGCCAAGTAAATATGCACTTCAACCACAGTTTGAACCCACCACCTCCGGTATATGGGACCAGCACTCTACACCTTTAAGCCACAGGTGTTGCCCACAAGTAAACTTTTAAATCTGAAATAATTGCATAAATAAGAAAAACACTGAATATAATTAGCACTATACTTTTTGGAAGGTATATATTTATGACCTAAGATTTAAGATTTAAAAATGGGATTCTTGTTAAGCTTCTTTCATAAATAACAACTAACCCAGTCTCAGATATGTCAGTAAATAGGTCTTTGCGTTCCTCAGATGCTGGTAAAATACATCTTTCTTACTCAACTGGCAGCTATGGAAATTCCAATGAGCATTGGGGAAAATATCTTATAAGTATATTTCCTATTCTTGATATTCTCTTTCATAAGAGATCTGAATGGCTAGGTCTCAGTCTGAAATATAATCAATTGCCTTATTTTTCCAGGCACCCTTCATTCACTGGGTATCCCTTCCATAGTCCTTAGGACTTCCTACCCTCACCCCAAGACAAGCACAAATAAAAAAATCAGTAAAAGAAACTCCACGATGCTGCTGGTCTACATGAAAACACCACGATTACCTTTTTCTAATCAGATGGGAATAATTTTCTTGGTCTCTACCTGACTAATTTTCTCTATGCTTTCCCCCTCCCATCAGGTATCTAACTGCTACATGTTTATAGATTGATTTGTGGGAAATGGCCCCATAGCAACAATCACTCACAGGATCAAAGTCTTCTGCTTTTTGACGCACAATTGTTTTTTTTTCTGCTAATATACCTGCTTTTTAAATAAATATTTAAAGCTGAAAATAAAAATTCAAATCCAAGAATCTTTCCTACACAAATCCTAGTTTTTTAAATTAATTTTGAAAAACATGGTTTTGGGGACTAATAAAAGGTGTCTTCTTCAAACTCTAGAATATCTTACATGTCTATACAACAGGAAAATTTACATAGGGCTCATTAGCCAAAAATACAGTTTCAGGCTGCTATTGACGTAGAGTCAGCAGGTCTCTGGAGTGTTCTGTCTGCAGCCCTGACTCCTGTGCTCTGTGGGATGAAGTACTGACTGACAGGAGGAGTGATGGGGAATAGCAATGGTGAAAGGTTCATAGTATTAACAAGACTGGCCTTTCCTACTGCATATTGCTTCTATAATTTTGTCAGTGACAAGGACAGTTTGAAGTATTAGCTTTCAATTCTGCCAAATGATTATTACCCTGCTAGCTTAATTGTAACAGAAGAGGACTGTGGAGGATGCTACTGGCATACTCTGCACCACCTACAGACACAGCAGCGCAAGCAATGGCTAAATCTCTTGATAAGGAAGAGATTCCCAAGGCAGCCCCAGCTCCAACCATAGCAATGTTAAAATTTATGGAAGGCTACTATTCTGAACTGAGTTCTTTGTACTAGCCTTCAATAAACTAAGCCAAACCAACATGGAGTCATGCATGGCAAATGCCACGGAATCAAACTGAAATTTAAGTAGGCACACAGATTCCCAAAAGGACCAATTTTTCCTGAAAAGAGGAGATTCCTGTCTACCTGAGTCAGCATAAATAAGAAAGTCCCCTCTGCTTCTAACAAAAAATAACCTGAAGTAACCTGACGCTAACCAATTAGCTCTTCCCCCATTTGTTTTGTTTCCTTGTTTCCTCCTAACAACACCCATTGTTCTGCCATTTTCCAGTGGGAGCCTTTAATTTGTATAATAGAGGCTTTGGTGATTCACGAATCACAAATAAAAGTTAACTAGATTTATAACTGAATTTGTTGTCATTTTGTCTTTTGACAGCAGCAATGGCTTTTTGGCAATACATGTGAGCTAATCAACAATTACTTGCTATGATTTTCTTTCTTTCTTTTTTTTTTTTTTGTTCTACCTGGTTCCCAGAAAGCTTAAGGGTAAAGGAAAGTCATTTTGATTTTCTTGTTAATTATTGACTTAGTTGCAAAAACGTTGGTTTAATGTTTCAAAATAAGTAAGTGGTACACAGTTTTTCTGTTTCCTTAGGAACAAACCATTTACTTTTCTGATATTAGAGTCACAGGATTTTCTTTGAAAATGATTTAGTGTCAGATCCCTAAGGCCTGAGCCTTCATGTCCTCACAACAAAGCACCAGATTTTACTGAAAGAAGCTTAATAATCCAACATGCTATGTCAGTATCACAAATTACTCTGTGCAACGGGAGTGGAGGAGCACTATATATGGTATTATTCAACATCACCATGCCTACTATTCTGGAGCTTTACAATGACACTGGACTTCCCTATGTGTAGACACTCCATGGCCCAGCCACGTTGACACATAAAATTAACTCTCACAATATTATTTCAACATATTCATGAAATACTCACACTAGAAACATCTGCATTCCCTGAAGTCTATTTTGTAAACATATTTAGTGACAGTAAACCTGGGTTGACAGAGAGGCCAGCAGAGAATTTGCATGAATATTTTGCCTATTTGTGATATATGATATCCCATTCCTGGGGAAAATATTATTTGGCATAATCCTTGATGCTACCATCTTTCAGATTAATTGTTCTGACCTTGGTCTATAAGCATAAACAGAAATGCATTTCAGATAATGGTAGTTCCTGTCATAATTACATTCTGTGCACATTCAGGTGGAGAGGAGTGAAGGAGCATCTGTGTTTGCCAGTGGGAGCAAGAAACCTTGAACCAAAAACAAATGCATAAATATAATCTCAGGTAGAATGTTAGCTATTAGATGAACACTGACCGTGGACAGCCAGGTGTAAAGCTGCAAATCTTTGCCTCAAACAAACTGCAACATCCAGAAAATAACATTAATGATAAATTACCATAATCTTGTGCCTATAAAATGCATCTTCTGAATTGGCTTGAGAAAAACATTTGTGTGATCACATCTATTAAATACTGAGCATGATAAATATATTTTAGTATATCCTAAAATCTGCTGCAGGCTTGCCAGTGTTAAAAAACAACAGTCAAATGTCTGTGTATTGGAAGATCTCCAAAGCATACTGCATTCATCGAAAGCAATTCTATTTGGGGAAATACACAACGCAGTTATGGCAATATGGTGACTGATAATAATTGGAAACAAATTTAGGATCCTAAAAGCAACTTTGCAATTTGTGAACAGTTGGTTTGCAAATCTTTACCTGGCTTGCTATAGATGAGAAATAAACATATTTGATTTTTAAAATTGTGCAGGCTTGCTTATTTAAAAATGTGTTCAAAATAATAAAAATTGGAAAGGGGATCGGTAAACACAAAGAAGGAAGGCAATGACTGGGGAATAATTGACAAAATTCTCTCTACAGACAAAATAGTCATAAGGTTTTGACCACCTACATTGAGGGCTTCTTTTTCTTTTTCTTTTGACCACAGGGATAAGAACTTTCAGAGTAAATCTAGAAACAAATCACAAATCAAAATCCACTTTCAGATACTTTGAAATGTTTGTAGCTTCTGTGGTGCAATCAGTTAGCTAGTGGTACTTAGAAGATAGTTTAAAATTTTAGATTCTACCCAGAAATTTGAAGTAGCTGCAGCATCTGTAGAAAGATTTTTCATTGTAAAGAATGAAAAGAAGGAAAAATCAAGTGGAATTACATGTGGACATAAAATTAAATGGTTGAGAAACCTAAGTATGTTTTCATGGGTGGGAATAAAATCCAATATTTAGCTCAGCAATTAGTAACATTTGATTCAGTGAGTAAACATGCCATCATTGTACTTAGATGTTGTTATTTAAATTATAATTTACAATGAATCCTTTTGTCTACCAGTATAAGATCATATATAAATTTTCCATTGCTGTTTTATTAGTTACGCTATTCTCGAACATATCTAAAACATCTCATTTACATTTTTCAGTTATTCAAGGTAATCTATGCATCTACACACAAAGTATCATCTTTTACCTAATGCCAGCTCCTGAAAAAGCAGACAAAATTTCTAGGTGAAAAAAAGTCATTTTCTATTAAGTTATTTTGCATTTCCAAACATGCAAAATCTGAGTCAAGATACTTTCAGTTCCATGCAGATTAAACCTAGCCAAACCCAGCTTCAGTAAAAGCGAATTTATGGAGTCAGATAGCCAAGAAGAACAAAAGTGGAATTCAGATATGGTCAGGTTAAGGTCTCTCTGTCCATATCTTGACTCCACTTCTTGTTGCTCTTTTTGTATTGCCCACGTTCTCTCCTCCAACAAACTGACTCTCTCTGTCTAAGAAGATGGGTGCTGGTTAGTCCAATCCAGTATTTTTATTGTTTCCAACTTAAAAGAAAGTGTTCTTCTCTCTTAACCACATATGAAAATATCATGGAAAGGTTTTTATAAATCCTGTTATAGATGGATGTCCATCCCATGAGGAATGGGATCGTTTCCCATTACACATTCAGACACGCCTAAGGCATGATCCTACTATTAAGAACTGGTTAGACACTTGATTAGTAGACGTGTTGTACCACACATTAAAAAGATGAGACAATTTCCCTTTGGAAAGGTGAATGGGTTTGGGGTCATCAGATTAGGGGTCTTGATGTGAGGAATGAAGAAGCTTAACACAGAGTCTGTGTCAGGGGACTGAGGAATTCTGGGAGGAGCCCTCCTGAGTAAACCTCAGGTCTGTATCTATTATCATAAAAGGGAAGTAGACAAAAGCTGCTTACTGCCATTAGCTCTGATTAGGGAGGACGTGGAGAAGGTCAGAATGTCTCCACCTTTGTTTTTGCAAAACTGCAGATCTTGAGCACAACTTCTGCCTCCAGCATCAGAGACCTTGGGAATCTAGAGAATCTTTACCATAACTATTATTGCCACGCCTCACGTAGACATTCTCCCTGGGAGGCCAGTTTTCTGATCTCCGCCACGTGCACAGCTCACATGCCATTCCCGTGATTCTCCAGGTCTCTTAAGCAGGAAGCAAGTCTGTGCTAAAGACCAGGGCTCAATTTTCCCTATAGAAACGGGGTATTGGAAAAGCAAAAAAATTATATTTTTTATTGCTTTAAATGACAGAAAAGGAAAAATCCAGGAGATATATTAGTTATATTTCTGTTTCTTACTTGACTTCAAAATCTCTGAATTGTATATAACTGGACATCTACTGTTTCAGAATAATACAGATAAGCACTATTTATTCAAAGCACTAAATTAATCATTATAAGCACTTTCAAGAGGAAGAGAAAATATTTTACCTCGTGACCTTATAACCAATGAAGCTATTGTGGAAAAAAAGCATAAAAAGGTATTTTGGGAGGAAAATGTCATGAAATTGTTATGGAAACTCCTTTTCATCAAAATTTTATATCATGCTCCACAAAGTAAGTCAAAGATCTTTCACAAATATAGAATATTCTCATTTATAAGTAAGCATTTACTTATTTTCTTTATTTATGGGCTTAATTATTTTTCTTCCTTGGAGTTTCATTTCACAAATTAACATACTAGGACCCTAAACGGTACTCAGGTGATCTGAAAGAATTTAGGTACCTTTCAATTTGCAGGAAACTCAATTTGCCCAAAAGTGGCCTAATTAAGTAAGCCTGAAAATAATCCCAAGAGAAGGCTCACGTTGCCGCCAAGTAGAAAGTTGTATTACAATATTTCTGTTAAAACATCAATTGCCCTGTTATTCCACATAAATTCTTAAGTAGTAGAAAAATCAATGCAGGAATATCCAAGACCAAAGAACATCTGTGTAAGAATTCAAACATCATACCTGAACATATACTTTATTTAATGTCATTCTTACCATGCCTTCCTTCTTTCATTAGCCTTTGGATTATAGATTTTTTAAGTGACTGTTGGTCAATAAATCAATAAGTTTCTGGAGTGCATTTCATTGATTGGTCACTCTATGTTTCTTTTTTTTTTTTTTTTTCTTTTTAGACTTGCAAGAAAAGAAGGTCATGCCAGAAATAAAAATATAAGCTGGGGAAAATGTTTGGACTGTAAGCTGTTCTGCATTGTTAGAGAAAATATAAAATTAAATATGTTACCCAGGGAGGAGTCCTGATGAGCCATCCAGAACAACTTTTACCAAAGTATAATTACAGGGGCTGTAAATATATTTGCTTTAATGGCTGGTGCTATACCTGCAGTTAGAGGCACTCCATTTACCTGATGCACCTCTGAGCAAATAAAGCAATAAAGGGCTTTGAAATACTGGACAGCAGAGCATGTTTCTCGTTGCTTCTCAGTGAGTTATAGCCGTGATCGCTACCTCAGTGATACAGAGGCCATTAGCCTCGTGCCACTCTATGGCAAAGCCACACCTCAAGCACCCCAGACAGACCCCATCACTCTTATTGTTTTGCTTTTTCTGACTGGTTGAGTTATTTTTATTGTTTTTTCAAACTTAAGGAACCAAGGAAGGCCAAAAATAACCCCCAACATTTTTCTTTAATCGAAATTTTTCTACTTGGGGATTTTATGTAGAACGGAGACATGATAAAGGTAAACACCCCCATTCAGTCTTATCACTAAGCACAAATTTTAGCATAAGTGAAGAGGTCCTGTCAGAGATAAAGCAATAAGCAGGTTCAAAATTAAAAGTGACAGCCTAAAATAAGTTAACGGCAAATTTGGAAACTGTGCATGGAAAAATATCTCAGGTCTATGATCCTTTTTCTGAAAGTCAAATATATTTCAGAATTCAAACATTTTTCAATTTTAAAAATTAGCACAATGCCTATACCATGTAATTGCATAAAACTACCAGCAAGTTCCTACAGTCAAACAATCCAACAATTTGCAGTGAAACCTATCTTATGAATATTCCAGAGGTATGCAACCCTACTTAAGTTCACATAAGGTTTTCCCACATGTGTTTGCTGAAAACTTAAGAACAATCTGTTTTTTCCTAGCTTTTTGAATTTGGGATGCAAAAAAGAAATACTGTTCAGCTTATCATTCATGGCTTCTTTGTTTGCACGAACTCATCTCCTGGGCGTCCTTCTACCTACTTTACAAGTAGGCTTCTGCATCCCAGCAATGGATATACCTCACTGCCACTGCAAGCTGAGAGTCCTGGGATGAGTGTGAATAGTTGATGGAAGGAATTTTTTTTTTTTGAGAAAGAGTCTCACTCTTTTGCCAAAGCTAGCTTGCCAGAGTATCAGCCTAGCTTACAGCAACCTCAAACTCCTGGGCTCAAGAGATCCTCCTGCCTCAGCCTTCCAAGTAGCTGATACTACAGGCACTTCCCACACATCCAGCTAATTTTTTCTGTTTTTAGTAGAAATGGGATTTCACTATTGCTCCAGCTGGTCTTGAATTACTGAGCTCAAGAAATTCAGCCTTCCAGAGTGCTAGAATCACAGGCATGAGCCAATGTGTCCAGCCTGATGGGAAGAATCTTTAAATGCTTAAATCTACAAACCATGTCTGGTATAATTTATACTAAGCCTCCCTGCCACTCTTGAGTTAATTCCAGTTAAAAAACCACCTACAGTAAGAGTAGCTATGTTTTGTGATAAGGCTATTGAATATTCAGAATGTCAAAAGATTTTTTTTTTATTTAACTATTTGATATTCATTGAAGTCGTACCCATTTTAGCAAATTACTCACTGTTGCCAAAAATATCATACATAGTATTCCTATTTATTTTATACTTAGTACTTATTAACAGAGTTATTTGGGGAACATAAAAACACACACAGCAAACTGTTTATATTTATACATTTACATTTCACTAGGCTGATTTAATTCCAAGTACTTGAAAGAAAAGTACATGGGAGGGGAAACTACTTTAATAAAGCAGGTGAATTCTGTTACCATTTAAGATAATGAGTCAACAGCCCAGCATGATCATTATATTGGAAGAAGAACTTGCTGTCTCATTTGGTGTCAGTTCTCTATCCAGGTTGTACACATGTTCTGCACTTATTCTGATTCTATTTTAAAGTTGCTATCTTTTTTTGTTTATTTGTTTGTTTGTATCATATGGCTCCTAAAAATAAGCCAGATGCTTCATCTGGTGTTCATGCCAAAAAACAAGAAAGAAAATTAGCTAAATAAAACTATTCAGGTTGTTTTAATGCTACGCTTTATGAGACATTTCAAGAGTAACTTTGATTGTATATGATTTTCACTTTATATTCTTATGTTTTTATTTTATATTCTAACTGATGAGAAAGATGTAATTATATTGCATATGTAAGTCATTGAGGGCATTAACGAACTTTGTAGTATTAGCAGATAAGTTTTGTTTCAGAATGGATTAGGATAAGAAACAAACATTGATCAGCCAAACTCAAAGGCATGGCTGATTCAAAAAGAGACACAGCAACAGACACGACATTCATTTTTAAATTCATTACTTTGCTTTTTGCATACATCCAAATGATTCATATGAGAATGCAGACTAACTCCAAATTTCTGCACTCTTTTAAGACTACTAAATTCTGAAGAAAACGTGCTGAAAATCAAGAAATCTATTAATTATACTATTGTGTCATTTTTTGTGGATTAAATATTCTCGGACTCCAGATCATCTGTATCCATCACATCTTTATGCACTGTGTAACATTTCATGAAGGTGCCACAGTGATACTAACATCTTTTTTTTACAAACTTAACACTAAAATTTGGTTGATAAAGAATCTGCTAACTTTCTTCTCAGCCATTAAATAACACTGAGCTTTTGAGGCTCTTGTTCTATTTTGAAATTTTCTTTACATTCAGAACATTTTCTCTGAGATTTCCCCATTTGTAATACATATGTTATACTATATCAAAACCAATAGGCCACCATATTCTCATGTGTAAATCAAAATTCTATATTGAATAATATTTAAGATCCTATATAACCCTCACAGTAAATGAATCTAAGAGCCAATGGAATAAAAGAGAATTTGACCTTTTGACCCATTCTATACAAGTACATTGAAGCTACTTAATAGTATAAGAGTATGGGCTAGGATTTATGAATCTAATAGTTAAAATGGAGGTCTTCACTCTCCAGAACCAATAGCAACTCTACCAGTTTTGAGAATTCTCCTTAAAACAGATAATAGTTGAGCTTCCTTGCCTATCTCACTTCCTAGCAAAGTAGGACTTTGAGCCTTTCAAAGAAATGGTAAGATATATTGTATATGAAAAATACTAACCTTCAACTTGCATTGGAGATTTGTTCCTATCATTTTTGTATGTGACCTTGAAACAAATCACTGCATTTCTCTGTCTCAATTTCTCCAGTTATGAAATGGGAACAATTCATTCACTAATCTACCATGAATGTGAGTAAATTGGGTGAACTCCTAAGTCCTATGTGAGGATGCATCCTACCTTCTCCATTGAGGAAATGATTCAAAATCCTGACATAACTAACACTCTCAGAAAAATTAATTTCCCTCTGGAATGTTTTCCCACATGTGGCTTAGCATCTGACTTCTCTTACACAGTGACCTAGAGTCCCTACTCACTGTTCCTTTAAGAATATTGACTCATGGGTGGCACCTGTGGCTGAAAGGGGTAGGGCACTGTCCCCATATGCCAGAGGTGGTGGGTTCAAACCCAGTCTTGGCCAAAAACTAAAAAAATATATATATATATACATATATATATATATTTAGATGTATATATATATATGTATTATATATATAATATTGACTCATATCAACACCAGAACTTAGCTTGGGTTCCTTTCTGACATAAATGCCCTGGGATTCTTTTCGTAGTCCTAAGAGGATATTTTCTACTGATGTTGAGTTTATGCATACATATTCAATGCCTTACTTCTTTCAAGTGGCTTGTGATAAATTTAGAACATTTTCCTTCTTAATGGAAAAGAATAAGTCAAGAAACAGAGACATTCATCTGCTTGCCTTCAAAATAAAACTTTTTAAAATTTAAAAACCTCTGGAGAAGAAAATTCCATTATATACCACAGAGATATTTTCTAATGTTCAAGACCTTCTACTACCAGGACATCTCCCCTATATGATCAACCCAACCCAAATCTTTCTTGCTTCATTGCCTCCCACTTACCTAGGATGTTAGAATGATAACTATTAGGAAAGCTTCAAATGTTAAATAAAAGCTACCATAAAGTTTTCAGGTAGAAGAAATGAAACAAAGATAAGCTAATTTTGAAAATACTATTTCATTCATATTGCTGAAAATTCATGATTCAAACTAAAAATTTAAAAGGGACCATGTACAAGGAGAGAAAATGAGTGAATTTTTTAAGCCAGAAATTTCTTATACATCTCAGCAGATAGGTTTCTAACTAAAAGTCCAATTTCTCACAAAGCATTATAAAACTAATTTCCACTTATTACAAAACAGCTTTTTGCCTGTATGACATTGCCTCTTGGACCCCATGCAATGGCTTTAATTAAGATCTAACTTATTCATGACTATAATTCAGATCTAACAATCAGTCTAGTCAGATCAGGGTAATTAGTCCCAGAGGGTATTATAAGAGAGCTCATTTTTCTTTTCATCTTTATATTTTGGCAAACAAGTTGGGGTACTGGTTCATTTGGAGAATTCTATAATTCAAAGAACTCAAAAATGTGGGAGTAAATAAGCTAAGTAAATTATTTTTAGAGGTTTTTATAAAGGGCTCCTATGCTGATTGATTTGATCTGTCTGCCTTTGCTGTGGTCCAAAAGAGACAAATAAGGGTGATTAACCAACATCAAGCTAATAAACCTTTACCAGACTGTTACCAAGTTTTTCAGAAAATGTAAAGTTAATCCTTACAGATCACATGCCAACTTGAATTTCAGTGACTTTGAAATCATTTATCCTACTTTTAGTTCCATTACTTTTTGGTACTGAGGATTCTATTCATAACTTACTTTTCCAGTTAACTGGTAAGATCAAACATCTTATTGAGACCAGGGTCAAGTAAAGCAAAGCTATTTTCCCACTTAAAATGTTGCTATTATAGTATTCCTCTTTGTACCACCATCACCTGATACTATAGGACATCCCAGCTTATTCCTGCTATTCACCATACTTGCAACCACCTTAAATATTATAGAGGTCTCTGAGTTCTCTTTTTCCCTTCTCATCACCCTTACATTATCACAATTTTAAATATTACAACCAAGGAATTCACAGGCTCAAAGGCTTTTAGACTATGGCTTATTAATTTCCCAGCCAAATATCTAGTTTAGACCATTCTGTTTAGTTACATGTAATGTAGTCTAAAGAGTAAGTCATTTAACTGACAATAAATTTAAGGTCTAAAATTACATACTATGTGTAGTCTGTTCCAAGTAGACAAAAATTATATAAGATTTCAAACCATTTCAAAAAAATATGAGTAGCACATGTGCCAGATTAATTAAGTAGATGACCATTCAGAAGATGGCTAATGTTGATGGCCACAACCAAAACATGTAGGACACTACCATCTCCTCTATAGACAGTAGTTCAAGTGGATTCAGGATAAACATGGGCTATATAAATTAGGAGACCACAAATACTATCTCAATAATATCTTGATCCCATTCACTTCTTGTTTTTTTAATAATAAGGCATTAATCAGAGTGTTAGTAGAATGGCAGATTTTGAGTCTTAAATGCTTGGATTTGATTCTAGCTCTATTGGAAATGTTATTTATTTTGTGCATGTTCTGTTCTTGAAAGTAGAATGGAAACACTGATTCCATCCTCACACGTTTGTATCAAGGATGAAGGATTTCATGTTTGCTGACTCAAGAAACAGAGTACCCAGAATACCTCCTTGCTCCCTTCAATCCTTCTTTCATTCAAGATAGATCTCAATGAGGAATATTTCTCCTGTAATTACTAACTATAAATTTGGATTACAGAGGTTAGCTGTGAAAAGGAAAGTAGAAGCCAAGACTCCTCTCTTTATCCCTCTCTAATTCCTTTTCTTCCATGAAACTAGGAGATGAATAGTAGTTGACTGTTTTGGCAGCAAGAAATTGATGTCAAGGATTACTTAAATAGTATCAAAATATTTTTACAACAGCCAAAGGGAAGTCTCTACCTGCAGAAGGTAGAGAAAAGATCGTGTGCAAAGGCTCAGCATAAATGGGCAGGAATGTTGGGAAGCAACGAGGGACCCCAAGTGTGGAAAGAGCAGGTACATGGGACTGTGAAGTAAGAAAACAGTAGGTAGGGAGGCACCCATAGCTCAGCGGGTAGGGCGACAGCCTCATATACTGAGGCTGGCGGGTTTGAACCTGGCCCCGGCCAGCTTAAAACAACAGTGACAACTGCAACAACAACAACAACAAATAGCTGGGTGTTGTGGTGGGCACCTATAGTCCCAGCAACTTTGGAGGCTGAGGCAAGAGAATTACTTAAGCCCAATAGTTGGAGGTTGCTGTGAGCTGTGACACCACGGCACTCTACTCAGGGTGATAGCTTGAGACTCTGTCTCAAAAAAAAAAAAAAAAAAAAAAAAAAAAAGTAGGCCCTTTGTAGAAGAGTTTGTTTTGTGTCTTATAAATCAAGGCTTCCTATACATTAACTAGCAACTAGACTTGCTTTTACCAGTGCCCCCTGGAAATAACATTAATTATATTTAAAGCATAAATCTCTATTTTACTCTGGTCTAATGCAGAGACAAATTTAGTTTCAAAAGTTCCAAAAGGACCTCAGCACACTGAGTAGGCTTATGTGCCTTCAGCATCATGAGACTCGTACTGTAGAACTTGTCATATTATAGAAAGAGGGGAAATTATTTCTATATAAATATACATCCATCTGAAAATTCATGAGACATTCAATCACTGCATCATGATAGGATTTTTTCTACTAGAACAGAAGTGAAAAAATTAATTGTACTCGAACATCTGTCCCGAATTTTTTCTGAGAAAGATTAAGTAAAAGGGCACGGAATCAAATCAGAATTAAGGGAGTTTTCTTTTGTGTTTGATTGTTTGAAACTCCTGTTGAGCTGTATCTAAAATTTGAATCTGTACAGGGACAGGCAGCCTGAATACAGTACACTACACACAACACAAACTCCAGCAACCAGACCCAGTTTACATTTCTAGCACTTCTCCCTGTGATCTTCCTTCAATGATCTTCACACCTACAAAAATTCCATGAACATGTACTCTGCCGATCTGCACTATTTTTTTCTTTTTTTTTTTTTCTTTTTGCAATTTTTGGCGGGGACCGGGCTTGAACCTGCCACCTCCGATATATGGGGCTGGCACCCTACTCCTTGAGCCACAGGTGCCACCCCCAATCTGCACTATTCGAAGATTACTGAATCCACCTTACCTTTCTGAGGTGTAAGCTTTGCATAGGCTACTTCCTTTGCCTGAAATTCTCCCCTTCTGCCTTGTTCTCCTAGCCAAGGATCAACTGTCAAATCCATTTGACTTGTTCCCCTTTACAATTTTGTTGAGATACTCCAGAAGGATAAATGGAAAATGACTGGTTGGATGTTCTGGGTCACAAATTGGAGAAGATAAAGGTAGAAAACAGAGCAAGGCCTGGGGTAACACAGAAATTAGTGATGTTCCATGTTTATGAGATCTCAATTCAGAACCCACACAAATGCTTTGAATCACCTAATATTGTAGGCTTTGATGTCAGTACTCAAATGCCTAAGAAAAAGACTCATTACAGAATTTCCCTCATTCTCCTTCTGCCCTTTCCACTTAGCACTGGACTTAAATAACTGGCGTTTCCACATCTGCATTTCTGCCTTCGCTTTTCTTTTCCCAAGTGCAAGCCTAGTCCTTAAATCTTCTTCTCCTCATCAAGTTCAAGTGCATTGTTTCCTAGATCAAGAATTTGAAACCCAGAAATCTATAGTGACTTGCCCAACACCACATAAACAAAGAAGTTCCGAATCAGAACCATGATGTGGACCCCTGACACCCAGGCCTCCCCTGGGGTTTTGAAAAGTGTGTTCAGTGCAATCCTGGCTTCTCGGGGTGATGATAGGTAGTGCTTGGCAAGTTAGTTTTGTGATTAAGTACACTTGGGAAATTCTGAATTAAACAGAGTTAAACATTTATTTACTGGGCAGCCTTCAGTATGATAATGTACATTGATTTACTAAATATAACAATACGTTCAGTCATGTCCTCTTTCTGTAGTCCCTGTGTAACCAACTTGTCCAATAATAGCTAATGGTTAGCAATGGCATATTTAGTAAACACATAACAGATAGGAGAGATGAGTAAAATACTTGAGTTCAAATGCCAAACTTATTAGTATGTAGGATTTTTGTCAAGTAATTTTACCTGTTGATGCTTTGGTTTCTTTACCTGGAAAACATAAATAATAATAATAGCACTTACCTCAGAGAGTTGCTGTAAAGATTACATTGCTATACAGGTAAAGCCCTAGAACAGTGTCTGGTACATAGGAAGTGTTCGATAACGGCTAGCTATTATTACAGGAGATAGGAAATTGAACTCACATTGTAATCCAGGTAGCAAATATTACTAAGTTCTAATTAATACTTTTATCTTCTCCTCAAAGGCTTCTCTGCTCTTTCCACCAACACTTGGTCTTTTCCATGCTTCTCCCAACACACTATGCTCAGATCCCATCCTTCCCCTTCTCCTCTCCTTTTCATTTAGTTATTTCTTTGTTCTGTATGAAACTTGGGAGCCAGCCAAGCCATCCGTCTATCCTCAGCTAATTTCTTCATAGCCTCTTTTTAAGAAGCAGGATTCCCCCTTCTTAAGTGCCACACAATATAATTCTCTGAGCACCTACCTATTGAGAAAAGAACTTTTTTTTTTTTTTTTTTTTTAGTATACATGAAAAGACTTTTCTGTTTCATTATCCTTGAAGGACCAGTACCTTGCAGCGTGCATTCTTCCTGCTTAAACTGCACAATTTTACATTCCTATTTCTAGGTATTATTACTTTGTTGGACTGTTAGAATTAGTTTTAATGCAGTTTAGTTCACCATAACAAGGAGACTCAAAAATATAAGTAATTAAGTAATATAGGAATCGGCTTCTTTGAAATGTATGGGACATTCCAGGGCTGTTAGGACGCATCAGCAGTCCCAGGAAGCCAGCCTCTGTTACCCTGTTGCCCTGCTCCTACTTAAACTTCAGCTTCCACAATGGCTGCCCCAGTCCCACCATCATACCCACATTCCAGCCAGTGAAAGGGAGAAAAAGGCAGGGGAGAAAGGCACACAGGCTCCATAAGGGCGTGATCCAGAAGTTGCACATGTCACATTCCCAAGGCCACACTTCCTTGATGAGGAAACTAAGACATATTTAGCTGCAAATGTACCAGCACACAGTCTATTCTCTTAAGGGAAAAAGAAAAAATGACTATTTGGAGACAAATAGACTCTACCATGTCTGGTTTAAGCAAAATTGCTAGTTTTATGACTATATGGGCGCTTATGACAAAAATATCTCCTCCCCCACTTTTTACCCTGAACTCTTGGTTAATTCCTTCAGTCGAAAGATTCCAACCAATTTTTAAAGTAAAATTGAGATATTATCTGGAGGGGTGAAGAGAGAATCCGTTTCTAAAAAGAAGGATGATAGCACATAAAAAAGTTTAGAATTACATTTGCAAAATTTCTTAAGCACTTGAATTTAATCTACTTTAACTATTATCAAAATTTTATAATTTTATAAAATGTAATCACTTGAATTTTTAAAAATAGGTGATTTCCTGATTTCAGAATACATAGTCCTCTCTCTTTATCTATTTGATGAAACATTTTGATCTATTTTGACAGGCAAGATGGAATCCTTTTCTATCCTTTGTTTCTGCTGCTTCTAATCTGTATATTTTTGTTATTCATAATAGTTAACATTCTTGAGCATTCAGTGTTTAATTTATTCTTCCTGCATGCCCAGTGATATATATACCATTGCTATCCCCATCTCACAGGTTTAGAAAATTGAGACCAGCAAATGGTATAGCCAGGAAGCCACCCAGGTAATCATCTATAGACACCAGACCATGAAACCCTGTGCAGTGCTTTGCCAAGTTAACAAGACTTTTTATCAAAAATGATAATAATAATAAAACAGGGTGGGTGATCAAGTATTCAGTGTAAACAACCAATACAGAAGAAATGAGAGATTTTTTAAAATAACAGGAGATGAAAGACATGAATTTAAAAAGAGGTAGGGTTTTTTGCTTAGTGTTTTTAATTCCATGGTTCCAGTGCTTCCCCCACAAAGAAAGATCATGACCAGACCACTCATTTTATTAGGCAGAAATGAAAGTAGAAAAATATTTTCATTAATGACCCTCTCGGAGTTAAAATATTTAGAACTAGCAACTGATAATATGTGTGGTTTTACCTAATCATTTTCCAAGAGTAGATAACAGACCGTGAGAGAGATTCTTGACACATTTTCATTTCTAAAATGTGTACCAGGGACTTCCTCATCACACAACGCTAAATGAATAGGAAAATGTGAGCTGAGGCTGATCATTGAAAACTCAAAATGCTTGCACTCTTGTCACGTGTGCAGATGCATGGAGGGAAAGGTGCCAGCAGGAATAACTGCTAACTGGAGTACAGTCGTTTTCTGTGCATGTATTTCTGCGCTGATTTACTAGGTGGCGATATAATCTTAAAAATAAACATTCACATTTTGGTGCAAAAGTTTCAGTTCTTCTTCTCCTTCTCCTTCTTCTTTTTTGGTCCACTGATACATTTTTCGTTTTCAGTCCTTTTTTCTTTTGCCCTTACTTTGCTTTCTTTGAAATTTTAAATCATCTGCTCCATTTTAATAAAAGAAAAACTAATTAAAGTCTATAAGCTGGCTTGAGGAGGAGAAGTTCAAAATCCTTCAGTAATGTGACCTGAATATAAGAATATAAAATCTTCAGTTTTTGCTATTGCCAACTAACATTCATAATTATACCCTGTATATCTGGAATTCTGATGTGAGAAGAGGGAGGGGCAAAATGAAAACTTCCAGACAGATAGACCTTGCAGTTGGGATTGAACAAGTATTTAAGCCAGATTAACAAGGAAAGGAGATAATTCAAGATGTGGGTGGGTGCTATGTGTAGAGGAAAACAGGGGGAGATCAGTGAGTAGAGTTTGAATTGTGGAAGGCAGTGAGAAGCAGGCAGAAGAGTAGACTTACCAGCTGCACACAGTGTGTCTAAAGGGACAAGAGTGCACTGTGAAAGAGCCATTTTAGGAAAATTAGCCTGGAAGTGAGAGTGGGAGGGGCTCGAGAGGGGAACAGATAAAACCAGGAAACAAAATAGGTGAGCAAGGCCTAAGAAGGGAGTCTGGACTAGGAGGGTGGCAATACAGTGGGTGATAGTTAAATAGATAAAGGACATACAGAAGGAACAAAAGTCCCAGATTGTGATTAGGAAGTTTCCTGAAGGAGCAACTGATTGGTAGAAACTGAATGAGATAGTCAAGATAATATGTGAAAAGGCTGTAGCCAAGGTACAACAGTTGAATGTAATGAGAAAATAAAGTATGAGAGGGCAGGAGAAAAAGACATGACCTCGAGGAGACAGTCTTAGGCCCGAGAAGGCAGAGTTTAAGGTACCATGAGTAATACCTTAGATTTTATTTGCAAGACTTCAGTGAAGACTTCATCATGGATGATTGACATGACCTGCATTTTGAGAATACTTGAGAGTCATTGTAGAAAAGTTTGGAGGGAGACACTATATAGAGCATGATTTTTCTATTCTGCATATCATGATCTACTGATGGTTGAGACCAAAACAGATAGATTCAAATACTACAGGTTACTTTGGGTGGACTTCATGAGTTTTTATCTTATTTGTAGCAGATACAGATTCGCCAGTGGATTTATAACAAAAAGGATCACACCAGCAATCCTTCTCACAGGTGTTAGAGATTCTCAGTCCGTCAGCACACAACTGAATTTTAATGCAACAAAATAACCATGCTGCTTCATTCTCTTTGAGAGACACCACAGACAAGCATTGCTGTATCTATAATTGTTCCATGGGCCACTACAAGGCCCAAACCTATTGATTCTTACAAGCAAAAAGGAAACAAGGAAACAGCTCACAGATTAGACGTGGAATGCTGTGGTGCCTCATTTATGTAAGAATTCATAACATGCTTCATAGGGATAAAAGGTTTTCTTCATAAATCTTTAACTATTAGCTGCTTCTAGCACTACTGATGCAGGTGTTAACAATGAGGGAAGGGACTCACTAGTTAGGCAAATCAAGAAATAAGCAAGAAAATTTCTAACGCTCTTCCTTTTTAGTCTAAGTTCTGGGCACTACAGAGAACTTGAATTATTTATCAATCTTTCTAAACCAGTCCATACCATGTTCCCAGCCCTAAAAGTACAGGTTCCTTAGAGAACTGCTATTCCACATTTCTAGAAGCAGAAGCAAAAGGGAAACAGGATCTTTGAATTCTTCTTCCAGGATTGTTTCAGTGGAATGTTTAGTTTCCTGTTGGTAACGTCAAGAGGTCAAGGACATGTAGGGAGCAGGCAAGGCTCAGGAGGACACACCCACAGGATTTTGCTCCAATAGCAAACATCTTCAAAGAACCTATTACACATTAATGAGGACCTATTTGCAAACAATATCATCATTTAGACTGTTTTCTTGAAAGAGCAAAATGAATGTAATTTTAGTTGGAAATATCCATGTCACTTAAGAAAATGAAGCTGAAATGGTCTCAATTGTGAGGTAGTTTCTATTCTCAGGATGTCTGTCACCTCATAAGCCATTCCTCTTCAAGATCCTCCATGCTTTAAGTGAGTAACACACTTTGTATCATATTCATTCTTTCCTTGTGTGAAGAACAAAATGGGGACAAAGAACACAATGGGAGTTGGGAAAATTTAAATATTTATACCCTGAGGAGAATTAAGTCAATTCAATATGGTAATGTTTTAAATGAAATGCTAATAAGCAGATGACTTGTAATCTCATCCTCTCCTATGACAATTATTTGACAAAACTCAAAGTCATCTCTGTGGTTTGATACAAAAGAACCAAACTTTCAAGGGCAATTTTCCTGTGGTAAGTGCTTAATTTGGGGCTGCAAAAAAAGGACCCTTAGTGAAAGCAAATTTGTATAGCAGTTGAATTATAGCTGCATTGACTAATTGCAGTCTTGCTCCCTACAACCCTGTGTGGGTTGGCAGAGCCACGATTAGGTCTTGTTTGTAGGAGGAGAGAAGTCGCTGTGGGGAATCGGGCTGCAGAGGACTCATTGACTTCAGTGCCAGCCTCAAGATTTGTGAGGTCAGGAGACTAGAGTAAAATATAAGGCTCCCTGACAGCAAAGCTGTTTAATACTGACCTTGCTCACCTTGGAGGATAACCAAGGAACTGATTGTTCCACTGCTCTCTTCAACTGCCAACCACTAGGAGAAACGATGTCAGGCTGGCTCAGGCAGTCTCCACCAGGGAGAACTACGTTCAGAGCCTTGCAAGACGCAGAAAATTCACCCATTCACAACACGTCAGTGCCCTCAGTGTTTCCTGCACTGAGTGCCACAAATTATTTATATGAATCTGCTATTTTTCTTCAATATACCAAACACATTGTTTCCCATGCATTTTGAGAGAAAACCTTCCCCTTCTCTAACCAGCTTCAAGAGACTGCAAGTGTAGCCAATCGTGATCCCCCAGCTGACAATGTTCTGTCCACAATGTGGCCTACATCAAGAAAGAACATCAAGAAGAAGGAGACAGGATTTGCTTAATGCCTCTCACAGACAGAGAGATGAAAGAGAAAAGTGTATCCTGTTTTTTCCCCAAGGATAATGAAACAAAATGTATTCCCTGAGGGAGCCAAGAAATGTCATATAAATTGTAAATTTAAGAGCTGGATTGAAACTTGGAATTATAATGGACTTTGTGTTATCTTATTCTTTTACTATACAAATAAGGGAAACCAGGATTCAGAAAGCATTGATTTTGCCAAGGTCACACAACTCATTGGAGAGGATCCCAGCCTTGATCAGCTCTCCTGACTTCTCATCCATTTTACTTTGTACCACGTCGCCATGTTGCCAATTCAAAATGAAGTTCTGTGCAAAGCATTTATATGAGCTCTGGTATTTCATTTTAATCAAGTCAAGATGCCTTCAGATGAATGTTATGAGCCATTATTCACTCTAGTGATTTTTGGAATAGAAAAATAATAATCATTGAATTGTATTTAAAGCTTGTAGGAATCCAAAACAATGTGCTTTAAAGAGGTATTCCTGCATACATAATTCATGATCTACCAACAGAGCCAGGGTGGGGTAGTGCATCCTCCACCTGAGCACTCACAACTTCCTTCAAGAAAGTTCATCTTGAAATGAATACGGATGAATGCTGTCCCAGTCTAACACTGTCCACTGCCACCACCACACATCCTTAAGGTCTACAAAATTCCCCCACACAATGCCCCGTCATGTCCATTTTTTCTAAAGGTTAGATTAGGTGGTCTTCACAGAATAGACAAAATCTTGTATGTAAAACTTCCTGGAAGACATCCTGGCACCTTTATGTCTGAACTACATAACAGCAGCAATTCGGGATGAAAGATATAAGGCAGCCCCCAAGATGAGAACCTTTGCCAGATAGGCCCATATGCATTTTTTCTCCCTAAAAGAGAAGAGCCGGTCTGGATACTGAGGAAGCTATAAATAATAGCAGTTATAAAAGAGGGGAGAATCCCAATTATTCCCCTAAAATGATTCTGCTTTTCTAAATCCATGAGAATTATATCTTCTGCATTAAAATAAGTATATGCATGCACTGGAGTGAGTGTGATTCCATTATTGTTCAGAATTCTGTTATTTGTATATCGAATGAGGATCATCTAGTTTCATTTTCTGTGAGCTCTGAGAACTGAGCCCACATGAGTATTTCTCCAAATGAGAAAACAAAAACAATTATATCCTTTCAGTTTCATTTCAGCTTACTTAATAAAGGAGAAACACGAGAGTTTAAAATTAATTGCAAGAGCTAGACTAGTACTAGGCAAGTTAATGAGGAGCTTTTATAAGCTGTAATTTTTATTTATTTATTTGTTCAATTAATTATTTATTATATGCATTGGATATGGCCAGTGTCTAATAGCCATCTGGGTGCATTTAAAGCTGTAATTACCCAATAAACGAGCCCTGCCCTTACAACTTGTAACCTAATCAGACTCAGAAAGGCAGAACATTCACATACGGAGTACATGGAATCTGCCTAACTCTCTCTTAAAGTGAGATTTCAAGATTTCTTTCCAACCAAGAAGAGGCAGTGGTGACTCTGAGTATGTCTTATTAATCAACAAGTTAATAAATAACTAATCACCTACCATGTGTAAATCACTGTGGCAAGCAAGGTGAGAAGAGAAAAAAGCATATGATACACTATAGACATGCTCATGTAAAATAACAGTGACCATCCAGTGTGCTCCTGGAACATTATTTAAGGCTTCTCATTAATCTAACAGGAAAACATCACTATCCTTATGTAGGATAATATTTAGAAATAAACATATCCTACATCAAGCACACGAAGTGAACTCAGTGTGAGTTTAAAATGACTTGCTATTCTTCCAGAGGCTTAAGGGACCTGGGCCCCCCTGGGACACACACAGAGTTTGGCTTGCCTGGAGATAAAATTCCACAAGCCAATTCTCTGAAGTTGTGCACCCCGTGAAGCCTGAGATCAAAGGGCATGCAGCCCTTCCTCAGAGATACAGGCCAGAGGGTTGACGTATGTTAAAAACATATTGTCAGAGGTCTATAGGTGCTCTGCCCTGAGGAAAGGCACAGTTGTTACTTCAAACGGAGTAAACTGAGTGAACACTTGAAGGTACTCTTCCATTAACTCTGTTCTCCTGTGGCTACTTTCTTCTTTGTGATCTTTATTTAGATACCTGCCCAGAGATTAGTCAGTGTCTAGAAGATGTTTACTGCATCTTCTGTGATTGCACTGATATGGTAATAGGATATTTCCTTATAAGTTAATTTCAGGTAGGTAAAATAAGGTAATGGTGAAACTAACATGATAGATTAAGTGTGTACGTGACTAGAAAGGTATAAAATCAAAACCCTGAATAAAGAACTTTGCTACACGCCGTCCCATACTATGTAGTCTGTTTCTTGACTTAATTGCAGGAGCGAGTTTATACCCACAGCAAAGCTGCTGTTCTTTCGCGTCTCAGGTCATGCAACATCCTTATCCCCCCATTTTATAAACCAGAGAGCTGATTTAAAGCTTGATTGATCTATATCCACAGTTTTCCCGGTTAGCTGTGGCACTAGCCAAACGTAACTTGTGGTTCCCATTTTAAGTGTTATTTAGAAAACTGACTTGCCAACTGAATAGTAAAAGTAGTGATTTTCTATGTGGGCTTTATTATTTTCTTATCAGGCAAAATTGACATAATGTAAATTAACCACTTAATAGTATAAAGTGTAATAACATTTAGTATTATACTTTCACATGAGAAAAAAATTATATTTTAACTTAAATAATTTCTTTTTAATTTTTTTATTTTGAATTATTACAGGTACATGATAGTTGTGTATCTTTATAGAATACATGTAATATTTTGATACAGACATACAATGTTTAATTCAAATCAGGATAATTGAAGTACATATCACCTCAAAAAATCATCATTTCTTTGTGTTAGGAACATTCTAGTTCCACTCTTGTTATACTTTCAAGTACACCATAACTTTATTGTGATTGACGTTACAGAAAGAACATTCACCACCCAGAGAGTTCAAAGTTCTCAGTTTTTCCTGCTCACCTAAATGGTGTCCATGGCCTTGGCTATGCTGCTGAGCATCTCTAGAACAGAGATATCTCTCTGTAGAATGGATTTTTGTCATTGGCATCAAAATCGCCTTGAGGAATTATAAAAATACATAGCATCAGTCCTTTCCCAGAGTCAAATTTAGCAAATTCCACATTTGTGATTTTTATCAAGCCACATTTAAGAACTATGGAGCTCAATTTCTAAGATTTCTTCATAGCCTTGTATTTCCTAATTCTGAGAAGAAGGATTTCACAGTACAAAGGCAGAGTTAACAGAAAACCTCCTTAATAAACTCAGGTTTTTTATTAAGAAGTGTGAGATTTAATAAGTGTATAAAGATACGTGAAGTTTTCTGCACTTAATAAAATTATTTGGAAAACTGTCTAAAGTGGTTGTCTTCCACAGAACAGTATAAAGTAAGGAGTAGAAGCCAATTCAGTAGCAAATGGTTCAGAGGAAACTCAAATGCAATTTATGAAAATGGGCACTTCTGATACATATGAACTGGACTGCTCCTCCTACTCTATGTTGTGGCCATAACAATCATCCACACTTTGTCTTTATCAGGCCACATGTTCATTCCTGGTGCAAACACAAGGTGACTCCTATGAAGATTCTACACCAGACATTCTCCATTGAGAATCTGATTCAAAGGTGATTTCATTCCAAAAATATGCATTATTTATCCATCTCTGACAATTTGCATTGTCACACAGGGTGATAAACAATGGCGTAGACACTGGTTTTTATTTTTATTGTCACATCATCAAAGAACAAAGAGCTTGTGTCCTTTGTGCTTATCAAATGTCCATACTAATTCCTTTCTCATCTATTTCTTTATTTGATTTCAATTTGCCATTTACAGGTTTAGTTGGAAACCTAGAGTTCAGATTGTTGATTTCTGGCAAACACTCCCATTCAAGCGCAGTAGCTTTCTCATACATGTTCATTATGTCGTGTGCTTCCAGGATGTCTGCTGGATCAGACTACCGGTCCCTGGTGAGTAAGTGCACATTTGTGCGAGCTGATGCTGAATGGTTTTCTTTTACTACTGGATACACCAATACGGAAAATATCTATCACCAAATGAGAAATATGAAGGGGGAGGAGCTACACACTAGGAGAAATCAATTCAGGTATGATGACTTTGTTTTCCTCAGAGATAGTCATTGGACAACACAATTTTTTGGCAATTTACTTGTATGAAAGCTCCTTTTTGGTACGTGTCAGAAAGATACTTCTTAGTTCCTTCAGGGTGTTTTTCAGTCTGTTTCCTAATAGATGTCATGGCATTTGCATTTCCCATTAGTCCACCTTCCATGTCCAGTGTTGTCCAGTGAAGATTATCATTCTCAGTCTCTTTTTTAAATACAGTACAATTTAAATGTACTTTCCCAAATGATGCACAATGGGCTCAAATATTTCTTACCTGATTATTAATGACCCTTCCTGTTCTGATTAGAATATGATGTATTACAAAATAAAAAAAAAAAAAAAACCTTCCCTTCCAATACACACACATACAAAACCCTTAATTCTGAAAAGTCTTCTTCCTCATGCAATGTGTTTACAGTTGCTTTTAATATTTCCTTAGGACAAATGAGAGAGACAGGAGATTCAGAGTTTGTACTGAAGGGCCATGGGTTCTATGATGCTTTGACTTGGTTTAGTTGAAGGTCTCTGGACCACCTGACTAGATTTTCATCCAAACCAGCTCATTTTCTTTCACCCATCCTTGAGCCCCAGGGGGCATTCCTGAAAAATCTCAAACCCTCACAGGAGTCATCAAGAATCCACCTACATTGTCCAGTTAGGTTTCTTCAGCTGACAGCCTCTCCCTCTGCCCACATCATGGAACATTGTGGGGGTGAAAGAGTGGCACAGACAGAAAAAATGTCTTTTGCTATGTTAATTTTCCCAACTTTCATCTCAAGATGTGCATTTGTCAAACAATAGCCACTGGCTTTGTCAAACAAGAGCAGAAAAAAAGTACACAAGATAAAAAAAATAGCTACAACAAAAGCAAGTTCTCCTAGAAAGGTTAGACGTTTCCTAACAGCAAATAATCTCTGAAATTCAGACTCTCCATGGGAAAGAAAACAGGTGGTAGCCCTATATTAATTTGTGTTACAGTAAATGTGATTAACTCATTATTTGTTTATTTGATAATAGCTAACAATTACATAAAATATAGCAATCAATAGTAACCAGAGATTAGAAATTCAAAGTCCATGATCAGTTATATGCCCATTGCTCATAATACAAGCAAGAAAATTTTTTCAGGTATAGTCAATGATAAGCTAAAAACCAACACTGATACCACAACAAAGAGAAAATCCACTCCCCAGATGAACTCAACACTTTCATTAGATAATGTTTCTGAGGAAAACAGGTTTCAATTTAACAAGTAAGCATTTAAAAAGTGAAATTGCTTACTGAACCAGGTTGTCAGATAAGATTTTCTTGTACTTGATAAACAGAACTTGTTTGAAGTGCCTCCAATCTGGTCATCAAACTGATGCACAAGTTCCACTGCAAGAGTGCATGTACTCCTTTGAGGGAGGGGAGGGAAGAATATGCCAGATAGAGGCATGGATAACTTCTCCTAGGCTGAAAGGTACTTGATGTTTCTGAGAACTCAGAAGGCCAATATGGTTGGGGTGAACTGAGTAAGGAGTGGCCAGAACTAATTTAAGGATAGGTCATATCTTTAATCTATCTACTACTGATAAAAAATTGAATCTCAATCCCATAGTAAGTCACTGAGGGCTTATACTATCTGGCTGCCACATGTAGAATGGGATAGAGGATGACAAGAGGAAATATTAGAAGACCGTTGGGCACACAAACATCCACATGTTCATATGCCACCAGGTTAACACTCACCACATACACGAACAGTATCTAGCCACCTCTTTGTTACAGTATCTAGTGTAAACCACTCTCTCTCTCTCTCTGTTATATTACCCCATTTTGCTGTTTATGGCTATTTCAGTTGGCATAGTATATTTTATATATTTCTGCTATAAATTGAATGAAATATGTGGGATACTTATAATAATGTTTGACACAAAACGATTGCAAATATTAGTTCCTTCTCTTCCTCCTGAACCTTACACAGTCACTATTCATTTTCTCTCCCTGGAAGAGAAGACTCCTGAGGATTCCTTTAACTAGAGATTAGCGGTAATGCCACAATCAAGGGAGCTTGCAGAGCAAGGATGGAAGGGTAAAAAATGTTGGAGAAATTTTGACGAATGAAGTGGAGTGCCAGCCACAGATATTGAAAGTCAATTAAAGAACAACAACTCTGGAGAGTTAGGGAAATGAAAGCTTGCAGGAGTGTGAGGACGAACTAAAGGGAAAATTGGTCCTTTGTGAATACTTTGAGCAGGCTGGCTTTATGTGGTAAAGGCGCAGACCAGTTATATCTAAGTGATGCATGGTGAACAGACTGGTACCATGCATCTTCTTCATGGAAATAACTCCATGTCATAGCCTGCAGCCAGGCACACAAAAGAAGCTTGAAAATGCTACTGCATGATTATAATTAACATATGCTTCAACCTCTGGGAGGTCAACATGGGTGGATTGCCTGAGCTCACAGGTTCAAGACCAGCCTGAGCCAGACCGAGACCCTGTCTCTAAAAATAGGTAGGCATTATGGTAGGCACTTGTAATCCCAGCTACTTGGGAGGCTGGGACAAAAGAATCACTTGAGCCCAAGAGTTTGAGATTTCTGTGAATTGTGACACCAGGGCACTCTACCAAGGGCAAAAAGTGAGACTGTCTCAAAAGAAAAAAAAAAATTAATATATGCTTCAGGTAGAGACAAGCTGGTAAGCTGAGGTACAATTAAGACCCTCTTAGAAGGTGACCTCAGTGCCCAGGGAAAATAGTTCTACTTGACTTTGCACTAGGTAAAAGACTGAACTGTGGCCTGATCCTCTGGATAACTTCCATGTAAATATTATAAAATCAAAGAAAAGTGGTCATGGCCTGATTGTTGGAATGTAGGATAGAAGGAAAGTAAAATAAGAAGAAGGGTAATTATGTTTCCAAATAAGATTGTCCCATAATAGATTCATGCCAAGTAGGGAAGGACGAAGACAGCGAAGGCCTTCTTCTGAATAGCACGAGGAATATGATTCAGATCTAAGATGGTTTAAATCCTTGGCACATTTTCCTTTATTTCAAGCCCCCTTCCACCCTTGCTATAACATTATCCTTGAAGTTTCAACTGTTGGCCTAAACCTGGTGTCCACACCTTCTTTTCTGCAAAAGTCCCTCAAGCAATTTCAGCTTGGAGCCAAATAGCTCATTGAGCCATTTACTGAATGGTTCATTTATTTCCAAATCCTTGTAGGGATGGAAGTCCATCCAATGCTCATTTATAGGTACACTATGAAAAAGAAAAGAAGAAAGAAGAGGAGGAGGAAAAGAAGGAAGGAAGGAAGGAAGGAAGGAAGGAAGGAAGGAAGGAAGGAAGGAAGGAAGGAAGGAAAGAAAGAAAATAAAAAAATTAGCTGAAGTTCAAATGCCTCTAAACAGCAGTAGTTCTTAAAGTTCTTCAACTACCCAGTAAACCTCTGAAGCTTATCTGGGAAAACTGTGGATGGCAAATTCTAACAACATAGAAAAGTGTAGATAAAGAACTTGCCTGTGTCTGATTCACCTTGCACAGTTTCTAGGTTTAAACTAAAGCCTCCTGTCATCAATAATGCTCCCCAAAGGCAACAATAAAAAAGCAGATTTGTAGCCTTACGTGGCTCAGCTGTGTGGGCTCCAGGGACCAGTGACGAAGGTGAACGAAGACGTCCTCTAAATGTACACTTTTCAAACAGATGCTTTTGTTCTCATGGTTCAAAATTGAGGGAAAATCAAGAAAAGATAAAAATGGCTTAGTTGGGGAGGACAAAGTTGGGAAATATGGGCAGGTCAGTGGCGCATCCTACTTAATCCTCAACCTTAACAGAAACTTGGTTTTCCTCCTGACATGAAGTCTCCAATTCCCTCCTTACTCACCAACCTTTCTAAGATACAAATTAGATACTAGAAACCTCAGTATATTCTAATTTTCTGATTACATTCATGAGTAATAAATGATTTGAATATATATTCGGGCCTGCTAGTTTTTCTCCATGATGGATGAAATAATTTATTTGTCCTTGGTGAGTTAAAACCCCACAGTTTCTTAACAACCTTGCCTGAATCCAGTTCCATAAACAGTCATTGTAAGTCTTACTTTAACATGTCTAGTGCTTTCCTTTCCCTCAACAGCCTATAAAATTTGGCTCTGTCTTACTTAATGCATCCCTTCATCTCATTACCATGTCCTGTTCATATAAACAGTTATAAAAATTTAAAAAGAAAGACTCAATACATTGATGGCTTTAACTTATGTAATTTTGTATTTAAAGACAGCTGATTAATGAGTGTTAAATCTGAATAGGCTCTGCCTTTCTCATGTTAAAGAACATAATTCCTTTTAAAACTGTGCAAGCTGTTCAATAGCTTATGTGGCAGCTTCTACTCCAAGTTATAATTATTTTGTATGAAGATAGGTAATGTAATAATTAATCAGTTCAACTTCTGAACAGGAAATAGCAAGTCCTTTGTTCCATTAGTAGTGATGAATTTGGTAATTATTAACTACCTTAACTACTTTGTTCCATAAGTAGTGATAAAATAGGTATTCTTTAAATAAACAGAGATTCTGTGTAAGATTATGAGTGAAATCATTTTTTTGAGTAAGCATCTACTGTATATGAAGCATTTAAAGATTTTAGTTGACCCAAGCCCTAGATCATAGTACACATGATATAAAATAGCTTAGTGATACTTTCCATTACTATTTAGTTGATTAACTAAACTATTAGAAATCCGAAGGAAACAAAACCAGTAAGTTTTGTTGGCATGAGAAAGAATGAAAAAAAAAAAAAAAAATGCTTAAAGACAATCTTATTGTCATTAAGCAAAACAGCAAGTACCAGGACTTAAATTCCCCCATCAGCAAATCAATCTGACCATAAAAATTTATTTTTTTATTTTTTTTATTAAGTCATATACACATAGATCATGAATAATATATTTATGCATATGTGGGGTACAATGCGTTGACTTTTTTATACAATCTGATGTGCTTACATCAAACCAATCAACATAGCTTTTGCCTCATTTATTTGATTATTGTGTTAAGACATTTATGTTCTATACTTCACAGATTTGACTTGTACCCTTGCAATATGCTCCATAGGTGTGGTCCCATCGTTTACTCTGCCTCTATCAAACTTCCCCCTCCTGTCCCTTCCCTCTCCATTTCTCTCCTTCATCCTGGGCTATAATCATGTTCTATCTTTCATAAGAAAGTGTGAGTAAATATAAGTTGGTTTCATAGAAGTACTGAGTACATTGGATACTTTTTCCTCCATTCTTGAGATACTTTACTCAGGAGAATATGTTCTAGGTCCCTCCATGTAAACATAAAAGAAGTAAAGTCTCCATCTTTTTTAAATTTAGATTGCCCTATCGTATTGAATAAATTCTCTTACATTAGTCTTAATTTCCCTCATCATCTTTTTGTCCATATTACTTAGGACTCTCATGGCAAGTGACAGGAACTGGATTAAACCACATAAAGAGAAAATGGTAGAGTTTTCTGGTCAACACCAGCATTGGCACTGAGCCAATAAACAGCAGGAAACACAAGGATGCTGGAATAATTAAAAATAATAATCAAAGGTTCTTGAACATTGAGTTTCTTTGTATTTCTCTGTCTCTCTTTCTGTCTCTCTGTATCTCTCCTCATCTTCTCCATATTTCTCTGTGTCCATCTGGCTGTCTTTCTCTCTTTCATGTCAATGCATGTGGACTCAATTCTTTTCCACTGCACCTCACAGAAAATGTAGGTACCAACAATGGCCATTGTTAATATCTTACAAGTATCCTTGTAGAGAGCAAACTGTTCTCTTTAGGACTAAAACTAAAAATTCTAAAGCAGTGGTTCTCAACCTTCCTAATACCGTGGCCCTTTAATACAGTTCCTAAGAAGCAATGAAAATAATTTTATAGTTTGGGGTCACCACAACATGAGGAACTGTATTAAAGGGTCATGGCATTAGGAAGGTTGAGAACCACTGTTCTAAGGTTTCACTACACCTATACCCTTGAAGGTTCACACTCCTCTAATTATCCTATTTGGGCTATTCCATAGATTTCCTGTTGTGATCTTAACTGACACAAGCATGCAATCAAGAATCACAAATTTTAGTAACAACAATACTATGAAAGAGGAAAAACACATTCGGCAAAAGGAATAGCTTATACCTGAGAAAAATATAGTTAAGAGAGCCAGGAAAACAGGATTTTTAAATATATCTTCGGAAATTTATGTAAGAAGATTTCATCCTTTTAAAAAATTAAGTAAAAAATTTTGCTTCCAGATTTGATGAAGCAACTAATACCAATCAGTCCCTACTGATATCAGTAATGATAAAACTGGATGAAATGTAAGGCCACTGTTTTTAAGCAGTGGATAACAGGAAATGCAATATTACAAACCTTAAGGCAGTGGTTCTCAACCTTCCTAATGCCATGGCCCTTTAATACGGTTCCTGTGGGTCACGACCCACAAGTTGAGAACTGCTGTCTTAAGGTAAAGGAAAGCCCAGGAGATGAGCACCACGATCACCTCCATTTTCTGCCTAGAGATAACTTCCTGATCATGACTAGAGTCCAGAGAGAATATGAAGGTCCCACCAAGATGAAAATACGGAAAGCAGGGTTTGCAGTAGCTGAAACAGCAGCAATCTGAGGGCAGGAGCATCCGGAGGAAGAGACTGTGGGGGGGATAGGAAGAAGTCTGTTTGGAAGTTCCATGGAAGTCTTTTATTAAGGTCTGTGCTTCTCATGGATAAGATGAGACATCATTAGACTTACCACAGAACAGCTGCTGCAAGGTTCAGAGCTTGACATTAAAGGTCGAATGGCACTGAACTGGAAGAAAGACTCTGGCCCAAACATTACGTATAAACCACTAAAAACACTTGGAGAACCCTGGAAATTCAGCTGATGTGCCACAAGGTTTAGAACAAACTATTCCAGACCTGCCCTATAGAACCAAAAATCAATTCCTGACAAAAGCTGCAAGGAATATATAATTTGGAGGAATTTGAATACTGGCAAGTCAACATCTTGTGATGTTGTCAGATTTACACTAACCAAGTGAAAATCATGTTTACACAAATTTATGGTAATTTGTGAATAATTAAATTTATTACTAAAACACACCACAAGACGCTTAGTGGAAGACAGCAGAATTTATATTCTTTACAATGCATTACCCATAATGTCTGGTATACAGCAACAAATTGCAAGGAAATAGGAAAATGTAATAGATAATCACATAATAAAGTAGTCAACAGAAACCAGCCCTGAACTAGACTTTAAGAAACAAAGATGCTAAAGAAGCTATTATAAATACCTTTTAATAACTGAAGGAAAAGATACTCAAAGAATTAAAAGAAAGTTTGGCATCAATAAGTCAATACTTTTTACTCATTTTTTATGAGAAATAAGGAAATCAGAACACATGAAGGGTCATTAACCAAAAAAGTGAAAACTTTAAAAAAAATTAATGAAAATTCTAGACCTGAAAAGTTAAATAAAAAAAAAAAAAAATTACTGGATCTAAGCAGATATGAGATATTAAAGAGGAACTCAGCAAAATTGATGATAGGTCAATAGAAATTAACCTATCTGAAAAACAGCAAGAAAAAAAAGAAGAAAACAGAATAGAGCAATCGTGACCTGTTAGAGTCTATAAAATACCTCAGGGGTCCTCAAACTCCACATGAGGTGGTGTGATCGATTGTATTTGTTCCCGTTTTGTTTTTTTACTTCAAAATAAGATATGTGCAGTGTGCATAGGAATTTGTTCATATTCTTTTTTAAACTATAGTCCGGCCCTCCAATGGTCTGAGGAACAGTGAATTGGCCCCCTCTTTAAAAAGTTTGAGGACCTCTGAAATACCCTAACACACATGTAACTCAAGATCCAACAGTAGAAGAGATTGTGCATGCAGCAAATCCATCTCTGAGAAAATAATAGCCAAATTTTCCTAATATAATTTTTATTTAAAAATAGTGACTTCTAAACCTATATGTTCAGCAAATGATAAATAAATAAAAAGAAAACATGTAGGTAAATCTTCATAGAACTACTAAAAAGAAAATATAAACTTTTGAAAACAGAGAAAAGAGACCCATTACATGGGGAAATACAATTGATTACTGACAAAACTTAAAATTATAGCTGATTTTTTACGAGAAATAAGGAAATTAAAACACAAAAGAATATTTTTAAAACACAAGAATCAAACCTATCAATTCAGAATTATTAATATATAACCAGTAAAATGCCTTTCAGAAATAAAAATGAAATAAAGACATTTTCAAATAAATAAAATTGGAGAAAATATATTACTAGCAGGAGTTTACTGCAAGAAATGTAAAAAGATGTTCTTCAGAATGAAGGAAAATAATGACAGGCAAATACTCAGATCTATTGGAAGGAGTAAAGAATACTGGAAAAGTTAAAGAGTTAAACATAAGATACTAACACTGGGGCCAGGTTCAGTGGCAAATGCCTGTAATCCCAGTACTTTGTGAGGCTGAAGCAGGAGGATTAGTTGAGCCCAGGAATTCAAAACCAAACTGCACAACATAGCAAGACCTGTCTGTACAGAAAATAAAGCAAAAAAATTATTAGCCAGGTGTGATGGTGCACACTTGCATTCCTAGCTGCTTGGGAGGATGAGGCAGGAGGATCACTTAGGCTCAAGAGTTCGAGACTGCAGTGACCAATGATCATGCTACTGTACCCCAGCCTGGGGAACAAATAAGACCTCTCAGAAAAAAACAAAGAAACAAACAAACAAAAACTATCTTTTTTCCTTGTCATAAATTCTCTGAAATACAACTGTCTTAGTCAGCAATAACAGAATACTAGTGGTTTATAAACAATAGAAAATTACCCCTCATTGTCTTACTGCTCTACAGTCCGGGAAGTCCAAGATCAAGGCGCTGGCAAATTCTGTTGGATGAGGGCCGACTCCCTGACTGATAGATGGTTTTCTTCTCACTATTCCCTCATAGGGTGAAAGAGGTGAAAAGTTCTCCAGGATCTCTTTTAAATGGCACTAATTCCACTCAAAAAGCCTCCGCCATCACCTAAAACCTCCCAAAGGCCCCACCTCCAGATACCATCACACTAAGCATTAGGATCTCTGCATGTGAATGTGGAGGGGATGCAAACAGGGTTTGCTGTATACCACTCACTCACTCTAAAGCAAAAATAATAACATTATAAGGTGGTATTCATAATATCTGTTGAAAAAAACAATGGAAAAATTATAGTACAAAAGATTGGGAAATGGTTAAATGAAATTGTACAGCTATAAGCTCATTACATTTATTAAGTAGTAAGTGGGAATTAAAAGTGTCAGGAGTGAAGTAAAACATGAGATGTGATACAATATTAACTTTATATAGATTGATGATTAAGTTGCATATTGTTAGGCCTAGAGCAACAACAACAACAACAAATCTATAGGTAAAAGAATAGAAATAGATAAAATTTAATACTAAAATATATTGAATTGGCTCGATGCCTGTAGCTCAGTGGGTAGGGTGCCAGCCATACACACCTGAGCTGGTGGGTTCCAACATGGCCTGGGCCCCCCAAACAACAATGACAAATATAGCCAAAAAATAGCCGGGTGCATGGCAAGCGCCTGTAGTCCCAGCTACTTGGGAGGCTGAGGCAAAAGAATCAGTTAAGCCCAAGAGTTTGAAGTTGCTGTGAGCTGTGACACCACAGCACGCTACCCAAGGGCGACAGCTTGAGGCTCTGTCTCAAAAACAAACAAATATATATATATATAAAGAGAGAGAGAGAGAATTAATCTCAAGACAGGAAAGAAATAAAGAGAGAAATAAAGAAGCAAAAAGACAAATAGCAAAGACATAGCAAAATGGCAGACTTAAACCCAACCACATTCATAATTATTACTTTAAATATAAATTGGCTAAACATTCCAAGTAAGGGGCAGATATGCCAGTCTAAATCAAGACTCAACTGAGTAGTGCTGCAAACAATCCACTTTATATAAAAAGACACATGTGGTTTGCAAATTAAAGGATGAGAGGAAAAATATATTATGAAAACACTAAGTTTAATAAAGCAGTCATGGCTATGTAAATAATAGTCAAAGAGTATTATAAGAAATAAAGAGGGGTATTTGATAGAGATAAAAGAGACAATTTATAAAAAAGACAGACATCCCCAAGACATATTAATCTAGTACAAGAATTGCAAAATTAATTAAGCAAAACCCACATGAAACTAAAAAGAGAAATAAATAAATCCACAACATAGTCAGAAATTTTCACATATCCTCTTACTGATAAATAGAAAAAGTAAAAACAACACATTAAAATCACTAAGTACTAGACTGCTTGCACATCACTATCAACCTATACTAACAGATATTTACAGAACTTTATACCTCACACCTCGAGAACATATAAGTACTCATGCAATATTCACCAAGATGGCTTATATGCTAGGCAACAAAATAATTTTCAATATATTGCAAAAGATTTAAGTCATAGAATATGTTCTCAGACCATTAAAATGACAGATTTATCCAAAACAGAAAGCTACCCCCAAATTACTTGACCTTAAATGATATACTTCTAAATAACCCGTCAATGAAAGCAGAAATCACAAAGGAAATTAGATAAAATTTTTAATTTAAGGATCATGGAAATACAGCATATCAGCTACATGAGCATTTAGAAGGAAGTTTACAGTTTTAAATGCCTCTATTATATAAGAAGGATTTTAAATGATCTAATTCATATTAAGAAGCTAGAAAAACAAATCAAATTTCTTTCCCCTCAAATTAAATGAGGGGAAAGAAATAAAGATGAGAACAGAACTCAAATAGAAAATTAAAAATATAGAAAATTTTTAAAGTGAAAACATTAATAAAACTTTCACAGCATTCAACAGGAAAAAACATACCACAGATTACCAATTATCAAGAATAAGAAAATGGATACCACTTTCAGTCTTATATGCATTAAATTAATAAGAGATAGTATGAATAAATTTATGACAATGAATTTGATAACAGATTAGATAGGAAATTACTTGAAAAGAACCAATTTCCAAAAATTGAAAAATTCGGCAAATTGAAAAAAAAACTGCCATATAGCTAAAGCAGTTCTTAATAATAAAAACAAAGCTGAGGGCATCAGCCTACCAGACTTTAGGCACTACAAGGTCATAGTGGTCAAAACAGCATGGTACTGGCCCAAAAATAGAGACATAGACATTTGGATTTGAATAGAAAAACAGGAAATGAAACTAACATCTTATAGCCACCTAATGTTTGATAAACCAAACAAGAACATACAGTGGGGAAAGAATCTCTATTAAATAAATGGTGCTGGGAGAACTGGATATCCACATGTGAAAGACTGAAATTGGACCTGCACCTTTCTCCACTCACAGAAATTGATTCGTGGATGGATAAAAGCAGATGGATAAAAGACCTCAATTTAAGGCATGAAACAATAAAAATCCTCAAAGTACGCATAGGAAAAACACTTGAAGATATTAGCCTGGAGAAAGACTTTATGAAGAAGACTTCCATGGCAATTGCAACAAAAACAAAAATAAACAAATGGGACTTAATTAAACTGAAAAGCTTCTGTACAGCTAAGGAGACAACAACCAAAGCACATAGACAACCTACACAATGGGAAAGGATATTTGCATATTTTGAATCAGACAAAAGCTTGATAACTAGGATCTATAGAGAACTCAAATTAATCCACATGGAAAAAAGCCAATAATCCCTCATATCAAAGGGCAAGAGAGATGAATAGAGCCTTCTCTACAGAAGACAGATGAATGGTTGACATATGAAAAATGCTCATGATCCCTATCTATTAGAGAAATTCAAATCAAAACCATCCTGAGATATCATCTAACCCCAGCGAATATGGACCACATCACAAAATCTCAGAACTGCAGATGCTGCTGTGGATGTGGAGGGAAGGGAACACTTTTACATTGCTGGTGGGACTGCAAACTAATACAACCTTTTTGGAAGGAAGTATGGAAAACCCTCAAAGAACTCAAACTAGACCTCCCATTTGAGCCTGTAATCCCATTACTGTGCATCTACCCAGAAGGAAAAAAATCCTTTTATCATAAGGACACTTGCACTAGACTGTTTATAATCACCAAAATTGGAAACATTCTAAATGCCCACCAACCCAGGAATGGATTAACAAGCTGTGGTATATGTATACCATGGAATACTATTCAGCCATTTAAAAAGATGGAGACTTTACATCCTTTGTATTAACCTGGATGGAAATTGAACACATTTTTCTTAATAAAGCATTACAGAATGGAGAAGCATGAATCCCATGTACTCAATTTTGATATGAGGACAATTAATGACCTAGCACATGGTGGGGGTGGGGGAAAGGAAGAGCAGAGAGAGGGAAGGAGGGAGAACAGCAGGGAGTCATGGTATGTGATACACCTTTTGGGGGTGGGACCCAACTATAAGAGGGACTTTACCGAACAAATGCAGTCAATATAACCTGGTTCTTTGTATCTCAATGAATCCCCAACAATAAACAAAAGAAAAAGGACTAGTGAGTTTGAATAACATTTTAACTTAAGAAAATGCATTTGTAATAAAAATAAATCTTCCCCAAAGAAAATTCCAGACAAATTTGGCTCTATGAGGAAATTCTATCAAATATTTAAAGAGGAAAACCATTAATTTTACCAAAGTTTTGTTTTAAAGACAGGCAGAAAAAAAAGTTCTGATATCATTTTATGTGGCCAGCATACTGTGACACCAAAACCCCAAAGAGATATTATAAGAAAACTTTTATGTCATGATAAAGATACAAAAAAACTCAGAAATATTAGAAGATCACATTAAGAAATATATATATTATATATATAATATGCATATTATATATAATATGTATATTAACCTGGATGGAAAATTATATATAATAATGTATTAAAAATTATATATAATAATGTATATTATATATAATATGTATATTATATATATTATATATAATATGTATTATTATATATATTATATATAATATGTATATTATATATATTATGTATATTTCTGAATATATATGTGTGTATATATATACAAGTTTGGTTTCACATAGAAAATTAATTAATATAATTTGCCACATTTGCAGAATAAAGGTATATGACATGTTCATTTCAAAAGATATGAAAAAGGCATTTGATTAAATTCAAAACCTACTGATAAAAACAGGAGAAATAAACTTTTTCACCTAATGAAGAGTATTTCTAGAAAGCCATCAACATCATGCTTAATGGTGAGTGACTAAATGCTTTCCGCTCTGAATAAGACAACACGAGGGTATCACTTTAATTATACTGTAGGTCATAACTGTTAAAAGGCAAATTTAAAAAAAAAGGCATAGGTGTTGAAATCCAGGAGGAAAAAGATTTCTAATTGTAGATAATATAATTATCTAGAAGGAAAATCCTTTTTAAAATATCAAAGAAATACTCCATTAATAAACAATTTCAGAAAACTTGCAATCTGAAAGACCAATATGAACAATTATATTTTAGAGACCAGCTATAAACATTTGGAACTGAATTTAAAAACAACATCATCCAGGGTGGCACCTGTAGCTCAAAGGAGTAGGGCGCCTGCATATACTGGAGGTGGCTGTTTCAAACCCAACCCCGGCCAAAAACAACAACAACATCATTCAAATTACAAAATATTTAGGATGTTATGAAAGAAAATTAAAATCTCTACAATATGAATATGAAAATGTTATGAAGGAAATATAAAACCCCTACAACAAAAGCTTCAAAACATTATTGAAAGAAAGTCAAGGTCTAAGCAGAGTGAGATAGAAGATGTTTATGGATTAGTCAAGTTATGTTGGGAGGTTCATTCTTGCTAAATTGATTTCTAGGTTCAATACAATCACAAACATAATCCTAATGGTTTTTTTATTTTTGGCAGACATTAACAAGTTGATTCTAATATTTATCTAGAAATACTAAAACCTAGAATAGGCAAAACAGTTTTGAAAGAGAATAATGCTAGATGATGTATTGGGCCTTAAAACTACAATGACCATGACATTAGCATAAAGGCAGGAATATAAATATATATTAAATATATTGAACATATAAAGGAATAATGAGTCCAAAAACAGACCTATACATATAAAATCAATTGATTTCAACAAACATGCCAACACAATTTAATAAAATAAAGATATCTTATTGGCAAAAGAATGTTAATTGTTATCTAAGCAGCAGCTAGAGGTGGAAGTAGTAAAGGAACCCCAAAGCTAACATTAATACTGTAATTCTCCAATTTATATCTTTGATGTAATCCACCGAGTCCCTCAGTCCTTATATTTGATTTAAAGTAGCACAGTGCATTTTCTCTAATTGACTTGCAGATAATTGACAGCTAAATTGATGTTATACTGAAAAAAGAAATATGGAATCAACGTCATAAAAATGGGAAGTTTTTTTTTTAATCAAATTGATTTGTGGTTCACTTATCTGCTTTTATATTTGATGGTAGAACTTCCTGGCAAAATAATAGTAATAATAATGTTTCCATTAATTAGATCTAATTTACTTCAGTTACAAGTGAAGGGCCCTTAACAGAAAATCATTTGTTGTAGTTCATACAACAAATAAATGCAAATAGAACATATTCCTTTTGTCAAATAGATTAGCCCTAATCTAAGTTATTTTTAATTGTAGAAGCTCATTTTGCTGGAATAATTTCCTAATGAGATTTAGCTCATTCAAGTAAGGAAAAAAATATGCTACATAAATACCTAATTTATTCCTTCTCAGCTGAGTAACAGCCAAAGTAATATTGTCACAAAGAGATTTTTTTCCCAAATATAGCTTATGCAGCAATAAGTTATGGATGTTAACATTTCCAGTCATTATTGCTAAAAAGCTAAATATCCCCCAAATTTATTCATTTCTATTTGATACACAGGATGTGGTCAAGGTTGGGCGGCCCTACATTGAATATATTATGTTTTCTCTTATCTCTTTACAAAGTCCATGCAATTTTATTTAATTGCATCATTTTCAGACAGAGTGTTGATTTTTAAAGTGCCCTTCATCCCAAAGAACTAAAATACAAAACTAGGACAGAAAAGAACATTCATGTTGCCACCGACTGCTTCCCAAACACAAGGGCTGTATTGCTGGTGATGGATGGATTTTTGTTCTGAAAACCTTTTCCTTACTCTTCTATTTCTCACCAACACAAAATTCAGTGGCACCTTGTCAATTAAATATTTCAATGATTTCAAACTGTGAAAAAAAGCCATTGTGACTTTTGGGTCATTCAGCATTTATTGTACATGACAGGTAAAGGTGGCATGAACTGTGCTGTCCACAAAGTCATTTCAGGAGACAATTGTAAATCTTCTGATATAACTTCCTCTCTCAATGGGGCAGGAAGGCTCTGCTCTGTTTCACCAAATATGTAAGCAAAAGCTTGAACATTTTTATCTTCATTCTCCACTTTGAGCAATTTTACTCTATAAGACTCAAACCATCTGCAGTATTGACTATTCCCATTATTTTACTTTTTCTTCATAAATAGGCAGCAAATTGCAGAGTAGGGAAAAAGTACAATACATGGAGTGAGCGTCCATTCTGTATAAAATTACTTGCATGCTGTTGAAATCAACACATCTTTGAATTGTGCCTCCTGGCTTGCTCTGCCATTCTCATTATCACTGAAGGGGGGTGAGTCACCATTAATACAACCATTCAGACGCTAAGGGTGTCAATAACGACCCTCAGAGAAAAAAGCTCAACTCGTGGAGTCATTGAATTCCAAGTTTCAAATAACACAAATATGCCAGGCATATTAATGGGTACATCACACCATCACAGGGTAGTTTTTATCTTTCTACAACTAGATTATACTGGGCATTACTGCAGATGATTTCCCTAACCGGAGGGAACCTATTCTAAGAGAACATCGGTGGAAATTATGCACGTATTTCAGAAGAAAATTCTGCCCCAGAGCTTGATTTTTAAAATGACACACTACAAGAATCTGAAATTTATCATTTGTCATGACTGTACAAACTGCCACATTGAGATGCCGAAGGCCTCTTCTGTACTATTGAGCCAATCCATTCCGTTGCCAATCTTTATAAATGTCGTCTTCTCCTCTAATCTGTCCCTGGGTCCTGTCAGCTGGCAAAGCTGGAATTGTGCTTTGGGCTGTGACTGCAGTGGGCTTGCTGAGTATATGAGAAAGTCCTATCTTCCTCCCCAATCCTCTTCCTCTTTTGAAAATTCCCTTTTTCTTGGCTGAATATATTAGTTAATTACAGATTGCTGTTATAAAGCGTTTTTGTTCTTCCAGAATTTTATTTCCAAAGTTGTTTAATCACCAGTCAATAAAACATGAGGCTAGTTTTTATCTTTTATAGCACAACTGAATGTTCCAAGAAAATCCATGGAATGTTTCAAATGTTTTGTAAATACTGTAAATACAAAGGGACTTTACCAAATATATACCTGAAGAATTGCTTCAGAGCTCCTACTGTTGCGCCCAGTGTTCGGGAAAATTTTTTAGACCATCCTATGTTATAATGCAGAATACTACCTTAAGACTGGGGAAGTTCTCCCTACTTACAGGTTAAGAGGGAGAAAGTAGCCTTGTCAGGGTGGGAATATACAGCTTTTTGGTACCAGGAGTTAGGATTTGAATATTGGCTGTTTACAGGAACTGTCTGAGACACCTAGCTGCCCAACACCTGGAAACTTTGTGGCACGTAGGATGCTAGCAGAGCAAAAAAGTCATTAGTCATATGGGAGACTGAACTTTGATGCAATGACATCTTTCCCACTAGTACTAGGCAAAGAGAAAGAAGGCAAACTTCCTACTGCGTGTGGTGAAGGCAGCCCAGACTGAGCCCTTGGAACTCATTTCAGATGGTTCTGCTTCCTGCATCACATATTCTGTTCAGAACAGTCCTTACAAATGTATGGTATCACATAATTTGGGGAAATAAGTCAGCAAAACTCAGGTTAATTTCATTTCAGGAGTTGGTTCCAAGAAGGATTACTTTACTTGTTACTAAACCTTCCGTTGTAACAGAAACACTCCAGCTATACCAAAAACAAAGATGGAAAAAGTCCTGAATGAGCAGTGTTTTACCATAAAAATAATATTGACTTACTTCTACCTGCTGACAGTTACAAAACACAGCAGAAAATTAAAATATAACTTTGCTCTCAAAATACATTTAGTGGACTTTATCCCATTAAATTATTTAAGAAATGTTGACTCTTTTACTCAATTGGCTCTTATTTGGTTTCTCTTTTGGTCCAAGGATTGGAACATTACTAAATCCTTTGCCAGCACCACAATTGTGACTTATTTATCTTTTGTTTCATTATGGTTATCTATTTATTTATGAGTACAAGTCTGTCTTCTCATCCACTGACAGGCTGAGCAAAGCAAGAAGGATGAATTCTTTTAGATCTGCAGGAATTCTAAGTGGGAGTCTCAAAATCCAGTCTGGCTGGAAGACTGTAGGGATAAATGTTTTTATGTTTCTGAACGCTCACGCATAAATCCTATTTTCTTTTTTTTTTTTTCTTTTTTTTTTTTTATTATAGATAAAAATATGCACCATAGATGTGGCCTGACCCGTTACACTCCCTCCACCCAAACCTCCCCCCTCCCTTCCCCTTCCTTGGCCCTTTCCCCATAGTCTTGTGGTATAGTTGGGTTATAGCCTTCATGTGAAAGCTATAGTTTAGCTTCATAGTAGGGCTGAGTACATTGAATACATTTTCTTCCATTCCTGGGATACTTTGCTAAGGAGAATATGTTCCAGCTCCATCCATGTAAACATGAAAGAGGTAAAGTCTCCATCTTTCTTTAAGGCTGCATAGTATTCCATGGTATACATGTACCACA